>UZAN01040701.1:0-20240 GCA_900618425.1 Echinostoma caproni
ATAGTTTGACGTCTCTCCGGGTTCGCACTTCGCCCGTCGCTATGGTTCCAACTGACAGTAACTGTTTGCACTTGCTAAGATTCAGTGGGAATTCCGATTGAAGGGTCCACTCCTGGATCCTAATCAAATCCTTTTACAGTTGTGGCAAATCTGGCCGGTCTACGTTTTTAATGTCGTCGGCAAACGAGTAGAGCGGATAATGCAGATCATGAACCATATAGGTAATGCATACGAGGAATAGTATGATCCTAAGTACCGACACTGGTGGTCCCTACTGCAAGCTTCAGCAGGCCCTGATAGTCCGTCATCTACCCTCAGGTGAAAGGTCCTGTTTCGTGGGTGAATCTCATCCATTGTACTGACTCATGAGCAACCTACTAATATATTGAATCCTGGATCAAAAATGATGACTGAAACAATTTTAGTTTTGAACCACAACGCTGAATCAATTCTTAGTTGTATTATGTTTAAGTTTTGAGGTTTTGATGTTTTGTTTATCCATTTCAAAATCAACTCTATGGTGATTGATGTACTCGTTTAAACCAGGCACTTTTTTGAACCACTTTACAATTTAATCAAGATGTGGTGTAATATGTAGTTCTGCGCTCTACAGTTAATTAAAGATGGCTTCCGAAGCAGTGAAGGTGATTGTGAGATGCCGGCCGCTAAACGAAAGAGAAAAAAGTTTGGACTGCAAAAACGTAATTGAAATAATCAGCGAAACCGGACAGTGCTCAATCAATCACCCGAACGGAAAGAAAGTTCCTCCGAAAATATTTTTCTTTGATGGAGCGTACGATATAAGCTCTACAACGGAGCAGATATATAATGACATCGCTTATCCCTTGGTTGAAGGCGTTACGGAAGGATATAATGGCACAATTTTCGCTTACGGTCAAACGGGATGTGGAAAGTCATTTACTATGCAAGGCATGGCTGACGTTGATACGCAGCGAGGTATAATTCCACGGTAAGTTCTGTAAATTCACGATTTGAATCGATTCAAATCGTGAGTTCTAATGATCATTAGAATGATTTAACTTTTGAAGCCTTGATTTATTTCACGGGTTCGAGGCTATAGTCTTTGACTTATAGACCAAGCAGTCCCGGATCTTGGTTATTGTCGATTTTAATTGATGGACAACGCCCTTGTAGTAACCAATCACATCCGGTTTTCAATGTACATTCCCTCCTGTGCATCTCATTGTTTTGTCACACCAAGGCCACCTCTTCGGTGAGCACGTGTTTGCTTTCACTTTCCGCACGCTTTCCCACGCCTATGTATCTCTCTCTTGCTCTGCAGGTCTTTATAATACACGTCGTTCTCCGTTCCGTGAATCGCCTCGTTCTCTCCTCGTACGAACGTACGTTTGCGATTTATACGTATTAGCCCGGGGTACCGATAACCTAGTTCCTACACCCTAGGGCATTGTGATCGCAAATCTGTTAACAAAAAGACTACCATTCGAATACTAAAGTGACGGTATACCGCTACCAATATATATATATATATACATATATATATATATGTATATATATATATATATATATTGGTAGCATATTGTAGCATATGCCACAAAATAGTGAGCCATTTTGTTATACAATTACAGATTTCAGTGTCATTTTAGAACTCTACAAGTTTACAAAAATGACTTTAGTCGTTTACGTAAGATATCGCTACCTAACCGTGCGATTTGTTAAACTTTACACACTACCCCTCTTCTTTGCCAGAGGGCTTATCAACGCCAGTAAACTGATAACGTAACACAATGATATATTTCAAGTAGTACTTGTGAATAATAAATAAGACTCAGGCCTACCAATTAAAACGCTACAACGGTAGTCACTTCGTAGCAGAAAAGCGCTATTTGATGTTAGCAGGGTACGCACTGAATATGTTCGTCTCTTTATATATACATGCACATAAGGCATGAGTGTCAGGTCAGGTCAGGTTGCACAGGACTGGATATGGCCACGGCCAATCGAACGTCCAGAATCTCTTCGATAGTATGCTCACTACGTGAAAACCCAGCTCTGCTGAAATAAAAATGAGAAATAGGATATCATCTCACCAAGTTGGCGAGTGAATTGTTAGACTTTAGCGTTTCATTGCGTGCACCAGTGAAAGAGGGAAATGGCACACCTACATTCATCTACACTGCCAGAGATGGGAATAGGTCCACCCATCGCTCGTCAAGTGCTGTCTTAAATGCCTGCACTGTTTGAAGGTTGACTATTTGCTTGGGAAACCGGTTCCAAATGCCGACTATCCTATTGCTGAAAAAGTGCTTCCACATGTTTAAGCGACACCTCAACTTCATGCGCTTGAACTTATGCCCTCTAGTGCCGTGTTGGAGAACTAATGTAGAGACTGCTCGCTTCTATCCCCGATATTCCCTTTATGGTTTTGAAGGTTTCTATCAGGTCTCCTCGAAGCTTCCTTCTTTTTAATGAGAAAAGCCCTAAAGCCTCTAATCGTTCCTCATATGTTTTTCCCCTCTGGCCTTCAACCATTCTGGTAGCTAATCTATGCACTTTCTCTAAACAGGTAGCATCCTTCTTGGATAAGAGTGACCAAGCCTGTACGCAATACTCTAGGTGAGGTCTGACTATGGCTTTGTAAATGGGAATGAAGACTTCCGGTCGTCTGCGTGTTACTACCGACCGTAGTCTAAATAATTCCCCCTGGCCTTGCGCAGTGCTACTGCACACTGGTTAGACCATTTGAAATTGTTTGATATCGCTACCCTTAAGTCATCAACCCTAGTAACGGGTTTGATAGCAAACTATTGCTCTTCGAGTGAACTTACAGTCTGTCAAATACCCCTGTGAGCACATGACTCTTTGTTGCGTTAAGACCTAGGTCCCATCCCTGTGCTCATCTAGCTACTCGCTCTAAATCCCGCTTCAGTCACCTCTCCCATTCAGACCAACCACCTTGACGTCATCCGCAAAAATCTAGCACAATGAGGTCAGAGTGCTCAGCAAGTCGTTTATGTAGAGAAGGAATAGAAGGGATCCTAGTAATGAGCCTTATGAAACTCTCTTAGTTAGCTGAACCGGTGTGCACCTTTTCTCACCAACCGTCACATGTAATGATCGTTGTGAGAGAAAGGCTCTTATCTACCTGTGCAACTGTCCTTGGATTACGAATCGTTCTAATTTGATCAATAGCAGTCAACGGTTCATTGAATCACAAGCCTTGCTGAAATCCAGATAGCAAACCTCTACGGTTTCAACCTCTTCTATCTTTGCAGTAATATCCTCCAAAAAGCACAACAGTTTTTTAGGTATGAACGCTGTTTAACGAATTCATGCTATGCCTCTGTCATGAATATGTTTCGCCCCATATGTTCCATTAGATGTGTTCTAACTATCTTTTCCAGTAACCAGCATAGTTACAATAACACTAATAGCTTGAGCGTTCACATTTGGGCCGTGGGTTCAAATGGACGGCAAAGCTCGTACGATTTGCTTGTGATATCAGCCTTATCTTACAAATTCAGTCCGAATTAGTTTATTTTGATTCCAGGTTGTGCCAGTGAGTGCAGTTTCTTGCTACGNCGAGGGCCCTAGAGATCATTAGGTGCTTTGAAAGAAGAAGAATAGTCTTCAAAAAATTGGTGGTTGAGTCCAAGTTTCCGTTTTAACCAGATTATTCATGGTTTCTGTTCCCGTTAAAGGAAAGGCGCGGTGACGGTTTCGGAGCATCAGGGGAAGAAGTGGGAGAAAAGAAAGCATAGCATGTATTAAATAGCTGCCTGTTTAAATATGTAATACCGAGCTAAGTATCACCGTCTGTTAAAATTTCTCACTAACATATCGGTGACTATCTCGATTATCAGTCTATTTCAGCCATTTACCACACGAAGCGAATTCTGTCGTACCTGTGTGAAACCCTTTCCTTGACTCGCTTAAGGAAATTCCTGCAAAAGACACCGTTTATGCTACTTCTTGTTATGGTTTCCTCTCATTTCCAGACAACTTTAGCCCTTTAGGATATTGATGAATTTAATCAGGTTGAACAATACTATTAGCCCATTAGCCAAGGGTTTGAGTACCATCGCATGTAAATCGTTTTGATCGCCGGCTTTTCTGGTTATAAGGCTTTCTATTACGGATTTCAAATTTGCAACTAACAACAACATCCTTGACCATAACATTTATTCTCCTAGTTTCTTCTGACACATACTTTCATTTCCTTGTAGAACTGGTACAGAAATTGAGTCTTCTCGTTTTGGCTACGCAATTGCTGTCTTTGACGGCACGTAGTTGTAGCAAACTTTTGGGTTTGATTTGGCTCTGCTAGCTAGCTACTCTTTTCTCACACATGTGTTGGTATCCATTCTGTACCCTTGCTGGAAATATTTTCTTATTGTTTGTAAAGCAGGCAATTATGGTGGTTCTAAGTGAATTGAAAATGCTGCCATGCGTTTAATCCAGTTATAATGGCTATCCTGTTGCAGAGTCGAGCTGTGCTCCAAACGAACGGTGAGCATCCTAATTTGTTGATTTCTTGCAAAATGTTTTCAGGTATTATCTTTAACAAATGCCCTGCTAGATGTTTGTTACGACGTGCACTGTAATTGCAAGTAAACTGATGTAGAACAAAAGATTGTGGCTCTTGAATACTGAGGAACTTAAGCTACTGAATCGTTCAGCATCTGGAAGCAGGATTGACCAGTAACCCTCTATACGTTTATCTACAGCTTGTAAAAATCACACACTAGGATTAGGCCAAAGAATCCTGACACTTGCGAGCTCCATAACCGTTAGGTTAAACGAGCCTGTTTTGAGTAAGCAATGTAACATGGTTCACGCGCTGCAGTTAAATTGGTCAATAAAGTGATTGTACTATATTTCCATATGATGCTCATTCTAATTCTCCCTCTACCGTCTTTTTCTGTCCTTTGTCCACAGTTTTACACACTGCTTCTCTCTAGTTATTTAGGATGATCCCATGACTTTTTTTCAGCGGAACATTTCACACACACACGCCAACACATGTGCGCATTCATTCATTCATTCATTCAACACAGCCTGAAACCACTCAGTTCTTTTGTGAAAACTTCCCATTAAACTACAAGGAGTTTCACTTTAATTTTCTCCGTGTTAATCACCTCCCTTCTGGACCCATTTGTTCTCCTCGAAACTAACCCAGTACTTTTATTTTACCACACTTCTTGCGGCGATTTTGTCCTCAATTGATCGAGACGCTTCAAGTCGTATCCCGTTTCCTGGAAACTCAGTTAAGTTTATTTTGCAAAGGCCAACAACGCTGTCCTGTTTGCAACGAACAGAAAAAGGTTAAAACAAAACTCCCTCGCCGGATGCATGTGCAATTCAGGGGAAAAGGAGGACTAAAGGGGATCGCGAGTTGGGATCACATTTTGTTATTTGACCCAGTCTCACTAGATTACCGTCCAAATAAGACAGACCATTTTCCTGATCATCAACGTGTTTCCGAAACTTTTGATCCCCCGGTAATATTAGATGTAAAAAGGAGAAAGCAGTTTCCATTTTACCAATTTCATCTGTTTTTTTAATGTATTTTCTTATTGAACGTATTTTCATTTGCCTTGAATTGAGTGGGTTAACATTAGGCAAATATCGCGTCATATACACATTTATGTTTAAACAGAAATCACCGGAACTACGAGCACAAAATTTAGTCTCGTTATTGTGACACATCATTGAAGCAGCGTGTCACAATTAAAAATTTGGTCCTTTTGTTTTGTATTTATAATTGTGCATTTTACTTGAGTTGAGCCCAAACTCTTGCAAATCAAATGTCATGGCTCAACTCATTGAATCATTCTTTGACAATTATTTGACAAATTAAAGTGCCACACTTGTTCATATCTTCACAGTTCTGTAGTGGACAAGTACAAGTTTCACATTTTTTCTGAAAACTTCCCCATGTATAACTCATAGTACATCCCAGAAGCGCCGTGTTTTCGAATTATCGCTGCTCGATGGTGTGCGGGTCTTTTAATCCAACGCAATCCACGCCTAACTACTTTTTGGTTTATAAGGTATTATTGTTGGAAGTTGAGAAGTAACTAAGTGTAGAAGCCAACAAATAGCGTGTAAATATGGCTTAATTCTGTGATGAAAATATGTTTAGTTGTCTCCGCTGAATAGAGGTAGCGTCAGACAAAGCGATACGCCACTGATTTGCCAAAAATAACAGTAGTCTGGCGACCAATGAACGACAAATCAATCCATTTATTTGCATTTCTTTTGGTGGTCGGAAGCCTTTGTTCTGTTCTCTTCCACGCCTGTATGTTCAAATTCCGTTTGGATAATGCAGTGTTATGGCATCAACTCCTTTCGATTTTGACATATTGAGCAGACATGTGAGTTGATTATTGTTGCTTCAAACAGTTGTAATATGGTTGATCATTGAAGTTTGTTTAAACAGTCCAACAGAATGTATAATGAGAACGCAACTAGGTACTGAATTTCAATCATGCCATGACGACACAATATGCCCGACTAGTTATATAGAAGGATTTACGAGGATTTACCAACTGTTGAAGGTCTTTAACAGCTTGTATCACAAATGGTGCCCAATTATCATTTGCCCGGATTTTTCATGACGAGTCACTTGTCGGAAATACCAGGATGATCCTCATAGATGCGCTCGGACAGACGCTTAGTCGTGCGACCAACATTCTTTGTTCCACCGGAGCAAGTGCCCTTTATCTCATTTGGAAGCTGAACCACTTAATTTTACCCTAATGGATAAATATTATCGATATCTGAGTGCAAATCATTGGCTAACGGATTATTAACGGAACAGCATCCGAAAAAACTAGGGGTTGGGGTAGAGGGTAAAAATAAACACGGAATTTATCATAAAGAAAGCAGATAAAGGAACTGCTAGCTTCGTACTTAATTAATCAAAGTACGTTAGGAAAATGGTGAACACACTAAATGATGAAATAGCAACTACGATTTTACGGTTGTACTACCTGCCCAAAGTACCTATAAATAAATAAAATAAATGACTTTTTACCTCCTCTTTTATTTATTGAATATACAAGCAAACAGTCAAAGTTCAGGAAGGGAGGCCGCGGTCATTCAAAGGTTGCCTGGAAAATACAGAATTAGGGAAGACGGGTGATGGTGGAGTGGTTTGAATCCGGGACTCCCAGGCCGCAAGTTGGTGATCTAACCACCTGGCCACCACTGCCACCTAAGAGCGAAGTTCCACTCCGGCAGATCCTGGACATGTGAACATGCGGTGGCTGAATGACTAGCTCATCTTCTTGAACCGGTGAGAGTGCCGTTGACCCACCATAACCTTAAGGATGCAATCGGCCTCATCTACGCCTTAAGGGACTCAAACATCAAATACCGCCACAGATTTTCTCTAGGTGTGACATTTCTCTTCAAGAATATTCCAATCGACGAAACAATTGATTATCTGTATACCTATATCAAAAGCAACGGGATTAACGTACGCCTACCGAGGGGTGACCTAAACAATTATTATTCATCTACACTCGCAATATGCAAATCAAGCTTAACGAGGAAATTTATCGCTAGAGGGAAGGTGTAGCAATGCTTTCTCTTCCAGGCCCTTGGTTTGTTGTTTTCTTTTCTAAATTAAAAATAAACAGTTCGCTTGAAATGAATCAAGCAATGCATACTGTACAAAATTTAAGTGGAACACTTTTTGTGCGTCGTCAAATCCACAACAGAATGTAAACATCTATTCGATCGTCTTAATGCTACACATCGGAAGTTGAAATCCACGATTTACAATGATGTAAGCGATCAGTTAGCATATCTATTTGCTCACTTAACTCGCCATTATGACGGGTCAATTGGACGGTTTCATCTGTTACACGTCATCGATTGGACCGGGTCTAGTCCAGTTTAGTCCAGTTCTATCTTCACAAGACGAATAATGGCTCTTGTTAATCGAGCGTCCAGATTATTGTGTTGTCGGCAAGTGGTATTGCCTACCAACTCTGCACTTTCTGAGTTTCTTTTATCAGGTTTTCTCAGCGGAGCTGAGTGAGTGACCTTAGTTTTCTTAAACATAGCGGTTTAAAGTAAATATTATGCCCCTTGGTGTCCCTAGTGGATGCCATTTGAAAGACCCGATTCCATAGTTTTGGGCTGCGATTCACCTGACTCTTAATGACGACGCGTACTACCACCTAACCTCAGGAAACATTTCCGGTCAACACGCATTGATACTCCGACCAGTCGGAATGAGCTGGTTTCTCCTTATGCAAATAAACGTATTTTTCAAGTGAGTTACTGAGCGAAGGTGGCGTTGGCTAGAGATTTACTTAGGTCCCCCCCACCATGCGGTAACGTTGTGTCCTTGACCGTTGATCGATTGAGCCTTAGACGAGAATGGGTGAATCCGGAGTTAATTGACCTCAGTCGATCGAGTAAAGGAGTGAATCACGTCAAGATTGATCGACAAATCGGTTACTATGCTCAGGCATGGATGTTGTAATGAAGCATTGCATAAATAGATTCAGTCTAGATCCTAAATATCTCGTCGATACAATTCCGTTGAAGTGGAGGTTTCTTCGAATAACACCATCTTCCTTGAATAAAGTGCGATTGCCTGTTTTCCATTGTTACTGCTTAACCTTCTTTACACTTTTCTCTGTATCTCAATCCACCCAACTCCTGTTTCTGTTAGTACTGTCATGGCGTTGGTACTATACTTGTAGGCAAACGGTTGATATAGATATATATTTTCAAATAGAACAAGGAGTGGCGAACAAGCTCGTTTTCAGTGATTCGTAGTCATGCCAAATACATCACACGTAAATATTACGCTGTATATATATAAATCAGTATTCAATCATAAAAACGTAAACAAATGTTTCGGGAAAGGGAAAATAACCTCATGGGTTATCTGGGGCTAAGTTCATCTTGGGACCGGATATGGAATTCTCAATGATCGCATAATTGTTAGGTCATCCAATCGTTGGGACCACTCGGAATATGGGGTGTATAGGGGGTGGGCCAGGGGAGCTTAAGCGCCTGCACAAATTGTTCTTGGGCACACAAAGGGGGGTGGTGCAGCCGAATTCCTACCGCTTCCGCTGTGGCTAGCATACGACAGCGAACCTGCCTTAATAATCGACCACGAACCCGATACAGGGGACGGAATGCCTCGGTCACATTCACAGTGTGATTTGTTTCAACTAGGTGTGAAACCACTGCACTAGTGAGTGACTTAATCGTTCCTGTGTTTAGCCATGAGATATATATATCGTAGAGTTCCACCTTTTGTTAATCAGTTTCGTCGCATAGGTGCCTATCCTTGTTTCATCATTTCTCGTCATCGTCGTACTTTCTCACAACATGATAACATCTATACAACCATAATAGGTCAGCGAGTGAGAGATCGGGTGATAAGAATAACGCATAGCTATCTATGATTCTACAAAGGATGACAGCTTTGTACCGAGTGCTTCATGAGTAGTTAGTTGGGTTAGGTACAGTATTTGACCCACGGTTGCTTTAATATTGATCAGTGATGTTCTCCTACGCGAGAAAGAGTGGAGACAGATTCACCACAGAGACAGGATTGATCGTCACGAATCAGACCGGTTGCAGTGTATCTTGACAACGTTTATCATCCTAAAAAAGGTATATAATGACTCACGAGAAAATGCAAATACGCACAATCTCTGTAAGCGGATGAACATGACAATCTATTCGAAGCCGACGATCACTGTGGTTTGGTCAGTCAATGAGGTGTGAGATAAATAGATTGGAAAAAAACATAAGTTAGCAAACAAGCTTGTTTCGGTGATATCCCATATGAATAAATATAGCACATTAAGTCACAAATAGGAAGGATCATTGCAAGTGAACGTACATTAATATGCACTCGGATTCGGAGATTATTGTCCAATAGAGTATTCAGAATGGTGTTTGCAAACAATTCTTCGATGAACAGTGAATGTGGGTTATGCATTGCTAATATTGTCAAACAAACCTCTGTAATGCACTCTTGTATAATAATATGATCTTATTTACACCTGGTTGACAACTTTTTTACCGGTACCATGCTCCTTTGCCTGGAGAAATTCCTGGTAAAACAAGTGTTTACCTGATTGTCTTTTTTTGTTCACAGAGCGTTTGATCACGTGTTTGAAACCATATCGGTTAGCCAGAATACTCGCTTTCTGGTACACGCATCTTATTTGGAAATTTACAATGAGGAAATACGCGATTTGTTAGCTCGCGAGGGAAAAACCAAACTGGAATTGAAAGAACACCCGGAAAAAGGTGTGTATGTCAGCGGATTGAGTATGCACAAGGTGACCTGCGTGGATGAGTGCAACGTGAGTGACCTCTCTTTTCCTCCATACCGCACACTATTAGCCGGTGTGTATGCATTGTTCCGCGTTGAGTGTAGCATCCGATGAATGTTTTACTACTGTGCGTCTGTCAAGCAATTTCTCAACTGTTCCCGTAATTGATCCACCACTATTGTTTGTACATATATTTTTGTGTTATCGTACAGAGCCTGATGTGAGATTTACTACGGGTTCTGGATCTATCTTAAGTATGTTAACCGCGGATACGTCTGCAGAGCGAACAAACCAGCAATAAATTGAATCCAGATGTGCATCCTTTTTGTTCAACACAAAACCAGTAGACTTCGTGATAAGGTTTAGGCTATTATTGTATAATGAAAAATTCACCTACCTGGTTTGGTTCATTTCCGTTGTTAGGGTGTTATTTACGCTAATAATTCTCCACACTGATGTTCAACTCACCAAAGTCTGCACCAATGGTCAGTTTAACAATGAAATCACTGTTCAGTTCGTCCCAGTTTCTATAAAATAACTACAAAGTGCTGATCTCCGTATTGTCCACGTTAAGCAACTACTGAACCATTCTCTCTGGTTCTCTCACATATTGCACAGAGAACAATCGAGAATATCCCTTCGAAGTAGTTTGAGAAAATTATCTCATTTCAGGTCAGCTTTAGTCGCAATGGATACCCAATCAACATCAATCATTTTTTCTGGGCTGTTTGTGTATCGCGTGATGCTTGGGTGCAAATCACAGTCTATTGTATAAGAGAACAATGATTACCACACTGTAAAACCAACGAAGGTATCTGTTAGACTCACTGACGAACTGAGGCCTTATGCCACTGATAGGAATGCATTACATTTGTGCAGTGGCCTCGTAAACCAACGTATTATGATCTAGGTAGTCGAGCTTCAATCAATCAATCAATCAATTAATCAATCAATTAATTAATCAATCAATTAGTCGGTCAGTCAAACAGTCCAACAGTTGAATAAATGAGCTATCCGTTAGAATTTATTATTCTCTTCTATTTTTTTCATTTTTATCTACGCTACTTCCAATGGTTACTACATATCAAAATGGTGAGTTTCTGTTACTTCGCTTGTCTCGTTCTGGCCCCGTGAGAATCTCCGTTACCTCGGTGGCTATTCTGTTTGCTCTAGCATAAACTGTACGATTTGTTCCAAAATCCCCGTTGAGCTAAACAATAGTAATACTGAGCTTTTGGAAAAAATGTTAGGACGCCAGCAGAACTCCAAGTGACTTTGCAATGTTTCTACAATCTAATTTAGGCAATTCTAATTGATCTTTGGTTTTGCCTTTAAAAATGACTTCTACTCTTTCGATTCTCGTGCCAAGAGAACATAGATTAGAAGTGTTCCTGAGATGAATACTACTTTGCACGCGGTTATTCAGACTGATTTGAGAAGGGAATTTTGTATTTTTTGGACAATTAATTCAATGTTATGAGTGAGTCATGGAGCGATTCTGGCTGGGGATGTGAAAACGACCGATTTATAATAAGATATGAACTCGGGGGAGAAACCTATTAGATTGCTAACTTTTGTTCGCATTTGATGGATTCAGTTCATACAACCAGTAGCATTGCATTGGTGTGTTGTCTTTTTGGTTCAACTGGTGGACATAATTATGTGCATATGTATCATTTCATGAACCCGAAACTGCGTATGATGAAACCGCGGGTACTGAATGACAGTTTCTGGGATCAACTGAATGACTGCATCCACCTCGACACGCGAGTATCAGCCACATCAGGCTTCAAAACGTAGGGCTGGAAGAAAACAGAAGTATTGTTGCTTTTAAAAGTAGCCAAGTTTGGTGTCTCCGCAGTGTGTGCCACCTAACCAACTACAGTGCGTTACGAAACAACTGATAACACCTTTCAGCCCGCAAGTTAAGCATATGAATTTGTTAGCTGCACCAGAAATCACAAACTAAAATCGGGCACTCGGGGGCTGTGGGTCCGGTGATTACAAAAACCCAATTATAAAATTTGTGGTTTTGTAATATGGTTGAAATTAACGTTGTAAATTGGAAATGGAATAAACTTTCTAATGAAAACCACATACGAGTTAGTCTAACTAGGTTTGCTGGACCATATATTCCATGGACTCTCTGACACACATTTACAATACACGCGTAAGCATCAGGTTGGATTTGGACCCTTCTTAATTGTGGTGCGTTAGACATAAGGTGTGTATTTTCTAGGATGAACCTCCTCGGATTATGGCAATGGCCTGCTTCACTGGGTTATCTGAAGAAGGCTAAGGTCAACCGTATGATATACGATCCAGTGTATACATGTGTGAAGACATTGATTAGCTTCCCAGAGTGTTTCAGTCTTAGTCCTTGCGATCATCCTAATCGATGGTCAGATAATCTTAATAATATTATATTGGAGAGTGAACCATGCAGAAGACGAATAAAGTCTCTGCGACGAAACATAGAGATGTAGAAAACACAAATATTATCCGAGATATTTACTAAGACAATCGCCAATGATCAAGAGCGTTCAATCTAAAACTGACGACAAAAACGACACCGAGATAAATCAACCAGAGCTATTGGTCCAGTAATCACTCTCAAAATCATCGAATGAAGCTTACCAGGAATTGTACAAAAATCCACGAATATGCCAATACTTGATTTAAACCTTTGGGACAATTCCAACAACGTGAATTGTGCAGCGTCTTCCTATAATGTCCCCAAGAGCTGTTCTCTATCACAATATGGCAGAATCTCGTTACTATAGTACTCACTCATTTACACGCTTGCAATTCACCGCAGTATAATCATTGGGAATTCATTAACTCAGATGATTCACAATATCTGAAGCTTATTATAGTTTGCACTCAGCATGCCATGTGTTACTCATTACTTCCAAATGGATTTACTTTTTTTGTTATTTTCACTATGGTGGTTTTTGATTTTACAAACAGAGTATGAAAACTACCTAACTCAGTTCTACCGTTCGGTGAACTACTGCCCACAAGACACGGAATCTCTATGGGGGAAAAGGATAATTGGGATTATTACCGCGGGGTTAATTTTTGTCGGATTTCATCATGTTCTCATTTTTCAAACTGTTCCTTTGTTTGTGTTCTAAGGAGGGAAAATGAAACACGAGACTCTCATGTTAAGTCTACAGTTATATAAACTGAAAATAGGCAGCTTTGCTGTCGTCCGATTTAATACCATGCCTAATCTAGAGGGGCCTTATGCGGTTCGCACAGGCCAAGTCTCGTGGTTTAGGTCACCCTTTTTCCATCACTGAACAATAGGTCTTCGTGACTACGGGTCTACCCTGTCCACTTTTCATCACACAAATGTGTGTAATACAAAACACCTCCGGCCTTGAGAACATGTCCGTAAATTCACTTTTAGACCAAATAAGAATGGTTCAATTCGACAGGATCAGCCACCCTCATTTACCTGATAACTCGTCAGAATTTGTCGACATTAACTCATTGACCGAGCAGCTTGAATTCTCTATCATGCTCTAACTCAAACTGGTTGCGATTTTAGAACGCATAACCATAACTGTAAATGGAAATGGTTAATTACACTTAACTGTCTGATTCGTTATTCTTTCTAACTGATCCCAATAATTGGGCACGTCTGTTGAATAGAGATCTTCAACACTTCTGTCTTCTATACTTCTTCGTTGAATAGTATTTGGAGCCAACCAAATATTTGGGTAACATTATGTTTTTACATGGTGCACTATGAACACATTATGAGATGCGCGATTGAACAGATATTCCCTAGCGCATGAATGAAATAATAACAATTCGCGAATTGGAACCAGTTCACAGATCTGAAATGAATAACCGGGAACCTGAAGAACTTAGATGATACGTCTGAAGTGGGACCAATTCAAGCACTTCGTTGTCTAAATCAGCTGCCGTGAGAGCCACATGGTTGAGTCAAACGCTCCTCATAGGTTCACCCAATGGAAATCCGCTAAGTTTATCGTGTTTTAATTTCTCAAGTATCACAGGGCAAACTCTTGCGTTCACTGACCATTATATTCTCAAAATGCATAAGGTTTTGTGTTTTAGTTTAAAGATGCTATTAAGTCATCTCAGCCGGTGTACCTAACAAGCTTGTTTCTCCGGGGAAGCCTGTTTGTGTCGGCTGTATCCCCATTTTACTTGATGACCATATCAGCTGTTGAAGCTGCTTTATGCCCGGTATAATTTTTGGTACTTACTAGCGAATCTCAATTATGGCGAAGTCTATTCTCGTTTGTAAAATAATGTTGATTACAATAGGCATTGGATTGATATGATCATGAAGATTTCGCAAATGTAGAAACAAAAGGTTAGCATTGTTAGCTACTTCATTTCATGAATTCGTTGTCTGATGTCGGAATAACCTGGGTTAACATTGTAGTTCTAGATCTAGGTACTTTGTTTCACAAGCTCATAAAGACTTGATTGTAGTCTTTTATCTCACTTCACAAATAACCTGTTTCAAGCGTGAAACATTTGGCCAGTCATGACTGCAATTTCTATCTCTTTCCGCTACCTCGATTTTTCCTTAGGAGTAAACTCAGAGGTTGTCACACTTCAGTATACATATATATATCTTTGTTTGATCAATTTGCGAGTGATTTTACATTGTAGTGATTCGCCTAACAAGAATGTGGTCAAAGATCTCCCAATTCTTCCTATTCTCAGGTGATAATGAGTATTGGATGGAAAAATCGATCGACCGGTGCCACCTTGATGAACGCAGACAGTAGCCGCTCTCATTCGATTTTTACAATCTATCTGGAAATGGTGGACCACGACCCCCAAACAGACTCGGACAAGATCAAGGCCGGTAAATTGAATCTGGTCGATCTGGCCGGCTCGGAACGTCAGGCGAAGACCGGAGCCAGTGGGGATCGCTTCAAGGAGGCGACCAAGATCAATTTGAGTCTTTCTGCGCTGGGCAATGTGATTTCGGCCCTCGTCGATTCGAAGAGCAAACACATCCCTTATCGGGACAGTAAACTGACACGGCTGTTACAAGTGAGAGGATCAGTTTTCGCTTTCCTCTGAAATGCTCTATGAACCCGATAGATGTAATACTGGCGATACCTTTTGTAATTGAGATGACTAAATGCTGAATGTGTCAATTGGTTTGAACTTCACGCGAGTCACTAATTGCTTATACCGCTTGGTGCAAATGAGTATGATTGAAAATCTACGTTCTATCTTGATCGGCAAAATAGGTGGTCTCTGCCAACACAGAAAAATATCGGATGCAGTTGAGAAGATAACCTGACCAAGGTGTAAGGAACTAAGGTCTGCAGACTTCAATCGATCAATCAGACGAACCGAGACGTGCAACAACGAAGTTGGCAGAAAACTAATCGAGTGTATAACTTTAACTGATGATGAGTGACTGTGTGAGAATAAGTGAATTTATTGAATGGAACTGATGATTGCTGTCTATTTACGATGCGCTGAGGACAAGTTGATGTAGATTGAAACTGGGTGGATATTCTATTCTCAACTGCCTTCCACCGCGTGTATTCCCGGTTTATCTATAGAAGATTGTGCTTTACAAACCCAAATCCCTAGTTTACTGTTTTAATGACATCTCCATGGTGTCAAACCAAAACTCAATTTGTTTAGCTTCATCGAAAATTTATAGTTTTATGTTTGGACGTTGCTGCTGGGGATCGGATGTTGCCATCCTACTTCGACGATGCTTTGAAGAAACCCGCAAACAAAGGCTTTCATCAGCCGCTAGATTATCATTTTTCAATTGTGTAAATTGAGTAAATGACAGCTTTTTAGACACACCTTTGTTTGTGACTCCACTTCTATGTGCCCAAAGTGACTTAATTAGGCCCTTCTAACATTTCCGTTGCACATTTGGATCTCCCTTGTGATCTAATCATTTCACAACAACATGAATCCGTTGCAATCCACAGTTGGGACTGTTTCTACCGCTTTCTTATAAGGACGGATGGAGTTTGCTGATCAGTTTAACACGGTTTGGTGAAAGCCTGCCATTTCTGCTTTGAAACTTATTTACATCCCCCTGCTGTTGGTCGCTTTCTCACTGGAGTGTGAAATTTTGTATTAACCAGATTAGCCTGCTTTCTGTCATCACATTGTCGTTCGCATGCGTGTTCGCTGATGAGCTCCAATGATAGAGCTAATCAAATACACGCGCATACACAGATGAAATGCCTACCAACTTCCATCCTCCCCCCCCTTCGACTGGAATACATTATCTAATTTATGCACATTGTCGTCAAGTGTTGTCTGGATAAGATGTGCTCTTTGCCAAGTTGCCGTATGGCTCCTGATTAAATTTCGAATCGCAACAAAGCCAGAAACTCAGCGTCTATGGCAGACTCAGCAAACAGTCGGCAATGCGTTATTTTTCACGAATTTTGATTGAATTTCTATAGTAAATTCAGATTTGGTGGGATATGATGGTCTGATTCTATTGTAATGTGTGTTTCACCAAGGTCTAAATCAAGCCTTTGTGCCATACACATCATTGTACAATAATCTTTATACGAAGAGAAACGTTCCATGGTTTGCACGTGGGCTGAATACTGCCAGGTTACTCAGACCAAGGCGGACTAATGTTTTTGGGAACTCACAAACGGAGCCCTCGGCTAAGCAAAACCTGACTTGCAAAGCAGCTGAGTGGTTTGTGAAAACCACAATCCATTAGTGACCGATTTCAAGTTTATCGGATCATACGCCTTTTAGACGGGGTCAAGAATCCAAGTTGGCCAATCCATCTCGATGCCAAATCGAGCAGGTGACTACTGTCACAACCAGGAAGGTTTGAGTGAGTGTGGTTCGTTCGTTTGGAATCAGGGATTTTAGCCAACTCTCCTAGATGAACTCCCAGTGGTTCACCAACCCCATTAAAGCCCCGGATATTGGCTTTTCGTCCTCTCATATATATATATATATATATATATATATCCCCGGCTCGTGAGCAAGCTTGGTGCCAACGCAATAACGAGAAAAAACAGAACATGTGTGTTGGGATACGTAGCCGAAAAAACACCTCCGCAACCGGAAGGCAGTAAGTAGGGCTTTCTCATCAGAAGCCATTTGAAACGCTTATTCGTCGTGGAGCATTTCGTAAGGTGCAAGCAAACGGTAACCAGTCACAACCCAATACTCCTACCCCTGACCGTATTAAGGGTCTGATTAGGGGAAAATCAGACTGGACAGAATGGTGCATGTCACAAAAAGCGGATCGGTTTGTCTAACTTTAAGCTCACCACTGAGGGTAAAACATTCTAAGAACGGATAAATGTAAACGTTGTTGCACAAGTCGTTTTCGGAAACTCCAATAATTAGAGATGCGTTCAGACTGATTGACTAGGCTTGTGGTAGGCGGCGTCCATGCGTGAGTTCGAATCCCATCGAGGTTACTGGACTTTCAACATAAGAATTCATTATGTCAAAAAACTATTTGTACATCTAAGTTGCATCAGGAAGATAACAACACAAATTAATTCGTAGCAGTTAATGAATCAACGTTTTCCGCTAGACTTGGCTCTTACTCTGTTTGAATCAGCTCACGCACATGAAATGTTTCCCTGACCAGTTCAGTAGAGCAAACCTTCAGGTTTAATAAAGAAATATTTTTAGGAAACAACAAGCTGATTGTATGAAAGCGAGTGTATGAGTGTGTTATAAGGAAACAATTGCGTCGATTTCATTCTGGTGAAATGAACCTGTGATGAAAAAGTTTTGCAACTCGGTTCTCGTAGCTCGGATGAACTAAACTTCATTTCGCCTGTTTGCCGAGCTTGGCAATTTGTTTACAAACGTTTCATCACCGGCCGAGTTGACATCGTCGGTGTTTGTGAAGGTTCACTGACGATGGCACCTCGGCTGGTGATGAAACGTTTGCAAACAAATTGCCAAGCTCGGCGAACAGGCGAAATGGAATGAATCTCTGACAGTTTTGTGATCTCAGGGATGCCGGGTCGTTCGAGGTATAACATTACTATGACCGAAGCCTGATTCACGCGGAAGAGGTGTTGAGTGTGAAGACCACGTTTCCATAGTATCCAGTCGAGTTTATCTTACATTCTTGCGACGCAATTTATACCTCAAAGTTGACCAACACCACTTTAGCACAATCTAACTGATAACTTTTACCTTCAGGGATAGGCTGAATGCACTGTGTATGCCCCCTCTGGAAAGGTTTTAAATCAGGATTTCCTAACTCCCGCGGTTATGCCTCCGGATAATCATGGTTTTGATAATATTAGTAGTGGCTCCAAGCAAATAAAACTTTGTTATCCCAGTTTTGGTGGAATTTTATCCATTTGTTTTGGTAGATTGTTTTGCCGTATCGTACCAATTGAAGTACAAAGAAATTTACCTTAGCCTAAATTTTGCAACCTATCTCTATTATGTTCCTTCTTCAAGATCTGAATAAGGTTGTTCGTTGCAAGTCGATAAAAGTTCACAAGTTACTGTGGCTTTTTTAATCGATGCAAAGAACGCTATCCAAATCTTATCACGGCTTGTTGTTTGGCCGTTCGGTCTGCGTGGATATTCATAGATGGGTCCGCACGTTATGTCCATTTATTTCCCACAATGGCATTACTAAATTAGCGAGAGCGTATGGCGCAGCCAGTGCAGTCCAACTATCCATGTAACTGATGAACATTTATTTCTATTTCCTAATATTTTTCTACTCACTCTTTTATGCTGTACCTTCATCATCGAACCTAGGAAGCTGAATACACATTTAAGGGAAATGATTGTCCACTGCATAATAGGAAATAGCAACGGAGCTGGAATGTTTATTAGCCATTCAACTAATGGATGGCCATAGATATGGTTTTGCATCACCAAATCGAACGTCAAAGGTTGTGATTCCGGTCCGGCTAGAAGTTACACCGCTAAAATCGTCAATGGATTTCAGTCTGCACCGATCTCTCCCCGAGCATTGATTGCTAGCTACTATCTGTGATATCCCTAAATAGAGCTGATCCGATAGAGGCAATTGGTCGAATGGGATAAATGAATGATGATTCAACATACCACGTTCAAGCTTATGGTTACTGCACACAGTGAGCAGTTGTATACCTCTTATTAAATCAGGATGGAAGAACGACAATAGTGATATAATAACATGATTCATCAGGAAAAATAAGTCCACGGTAATGTGTAGGCCTAAACCATAACGACGATGAAGAACCTCGATCAATAACCGTGGAAAATGATCACTTAGCTGAACGCAGCATTGACCTGTTTTACATCAATAGTGCACGGTCACTGGGCTGCTGGAAATGACCATAAAACAAGTGCGAGAGGTCGATCTTCTTCCAGACAGAATGTAAAACTTGTATCGCTTTAAGTCGATGAATGAAAAATGAACGTTGAAAACATGACGCAATCAGAAACATCACCGTAGGTTTTTATTCGGATATTTAAACTTAACATTCTGCATTATCAGTGGAATTTTATCATTTGTTTTTTTTAAATTATCATTATACTTACGGTCATTTTGTATCTGCCTATATGACGAATTTTAAAACGACCACAACAGTAATAGTCTGATACTCACTTAAGGCCAAGAAAGACATTACTATTCCATACTATACCCCCGGTCAAGCGTCACGTGACGTGATTGCATTATTCTTCGTCTTCAGTCTGTCACAGCTTTAATGTCGTACCGGACCGTACTCGTCCATGAGTACCTCTTGGATCAGGGACGATCATCCACTTATTGCAATTAAAAAATATCGACCAATACATTAAAGCATTTTCTATCGCCATTTATGACCGTAATAACGAGTATGGATTCATCATCCGCTATTGGTTTTCCAAGGAAAAGTTGATCCACTGCTCCAAAGCTGTTCGGTACTGGCAAGAGTTTTCGATAAGAATCATATTCTGCTATGCAACATG
>UZAN01040701.1:21238-32163 GCA_900618425.1 Echinostoma caproni
TAGATAGATATACTACAAAACAATGAGGGCAAACATATGTTTTCGGTGATTCATTTTCAAGTCTTTACAAATCACAGTTTTATCACATAAAATTCAGTAAGGTCAAACAGAACAATCAATGAGTGGTGTGTGATAATAAGTCCGAGAAAATCTCAAAGAATTCATATTCAAATACATACGAGATTTACAATTTTATTCAATGACACATTCTACCACTAAATCAATTGTGTTGCAATGGGCTCACTCCTTGGATCTGTTATTGCCTGCGTCCTCATGGTCAAGTTGTAGACAACTTTCTTATCCACAGCAATCAGTTGTTTTGAACAGTACCACCGTTATGTGATTCATATCTTGTGTGTGACTGATAACACACCAACACCAACACCAATCTCGGCCATGTTGACACATTGGTCAATCAGGTTTACAGCCAAACCAGAGGAGAATGATTTTCGTTTTTCTTTGGATGTTCATCTGACTAGACGCCCCGATAGCTCTAACCAGAGGAACGTATACTGAAATATAACAAGGAGCAGACAGTACGTAGGGTTTCATAGCTTTTCGCCGCTCTATCAAAAGCTTAACCTCGTGCGCTGTCCTCTGCAGAGAGCAAGGCTCCTACTTTAAAGGACAAAATTTAACTAGTGAGGAGAACCTTACTGGAAAATCGTGATCCTGAGAGGTTTATCGACCTTCATCGAAATAAACAGAATAAGCTAACTAAAACACTATCAGTGGAGAAGAAGGTCCGTTTGAATAGAATGTACATTTAAAACAGATGTCACCGCTGACAGGGTCAGTAGCGTTTTATTCGTGGTAGTGAAATCCACTTATAATGCCACCTTTTTCTCCGCGGTGTCAAACACCCGACGGCAAAAAAATAAGCTTCCTATGTTGACCACATTTGTGATTGTCTATCAGTTCCAGTGCACTTGTGGTGCTACTTATGTAGGTCGAACGACAAGACAGTTATCTCAGCGGATCAAAGAACACAATCCACGCTGGCTAATACACAGTGGGAATGGAGCTGTGTCAAGCTCGATCGTTGCTCATTTAGTGGAGACGGGATACTTGGTTGACATGCGCTCGGAATTTACAATCATTTACCGAAACACACCACACCGGTCGAGAGCAACACGGTTTCAGGCGTCAGCGACCGTGGAGGCGATTAGCACCCGATTGATGAAACCTAAACTGTGCGCACAACAAAAATTGGTCCGAGCTCTTAAACTCCTCTAGCCATGGAAACAGAAAATTGTTTGTAAATGCGACCGTATCGCATATAACTAATTTTGATTAAGTGACTCCAACAACATGCCAGTCGAAGTTTTATCGGACTAAATACCTTAAATATGACGCATCCACCTTTCTGTTTGACCGTACCGGAATTTTTTCATTTCAGTGTGATTGGAAACGCTTGAAAATGAATTCACCAAAACACGTTCGCCTAAATTGTGTTCTTAATCAACAAGTATATTCCGCGGTATCTAAATTGTATTTTATTAATGCGTTGTGAAATAATTCTGCTTGATCAATCCACAGTGAATAACCTCTACCCCTCCGTTTGCTGATGATGTAACCATGCCAGTCCTTGTCGCGTTCGATGGTAAATTCTGCTCTATTTTTCTCATGTGCGCATACAGCAGCCTATGCTTGAGTGATGCTTATTATTGCTTGAATAGTTGTGATCGATCACAGCATTGTTCCTGCAGTTGGCCATTCGCTTGTGAGTTATATGCGATCTGTCTGAACGGATAGATTCGGGTTTTTTTCGATTGAAAACTGTTCCAACCTCCTATCGTGTGACTCGTTTATCTGATAGAATGACTTTTATTACGTCGTTTCTTCCTTCTACCTATCCCCGCTCACCGCCTCACGTCCAGGACTCGCTCGGCGGGAACACAAAAACGCTAATGATAGCGTGTTTATCGCCAGCGGATAACAATTATGACGAGACTTTAAGCACATTGCGGTACGCAAATCGGGCCAAGAATATTCAGAACAAGCCGAAAATCAATGAGGATCCGAAAGATGCATTACTTCGCCAGTACCAGGATGAGATTGATCGGTTACGTCAATTGCTCGAACAAAGTCAGGGTATTGGTAAATGTCCGACTGTGGATCCGGTGGTAGAGTGTAAAGATTGGCAAACGATTGAACGAGAAAAAGAAGCATTGAAACAGGTAATCTTTTCTGGCGTGCATTGCGGATGACGGAATAATGTGTTCCTAATTATGACATCGCACATTAAATTAAACTCATAACCAAACTCAGAGATATGACTTGCCTTACTGTTTGTGTGGAAGAATAAGTTTGTCATTGGAATGGATGAACAGATGGGAGTCAACCTGAGCTATACTAGTCCGATAGCACTAAAGTTCATTTTACGGGTTTTATGGATGATTTGGGTGACACTAAGTACCGACTGACGGATGATGTAGAATGTCAAAATTTTCTCTCCATTTATGCTGCTGAGCAAAGCTTATTAAAAGAAGTTTGTGACTGCAATTCGTTCACCATAGGGTCAAAAGCAATCTGTTTTTACTGTCACAATCCTTGAACTTGAAAGCCATCGGTGATCAATCGGATGGTTTAATATGCATCGATTCATTACGATTGGCTCAGACAGTTAGCAGATATTGCTCACTTTTTGATTACTTTAGGTGTTCAGAATTACACTTTGTTATATCTCTCATTTCACATCATCTCTCGCCAGGCGCATTATCCGCAACAGTTGTTTGTCATCTGCTTTTTCAAGAACTCGGGTACGAAGCACACCTAAAAATAATATATTTTTTCCAATCGCTTCGCTTGACCAAATCCATGCACATACACGGAGTAGGTGTAGATTTCCAGCCTAGTTGTTGTATTATCGTGCTGAGAACCTGTATCTCAGTGAGCCGATCAGTTTGTTGAATTCCGACGCGTCTGATGACAGTGACCGATGAGGTGACACACTGTGGAGTGCTGATTTGGAGCAAACCGCAAAGGGTGATCCGGGATAACTTGTGGCGTTGGCCTGTCTATAGTTCATATATCCGGATCAGTGAATTCGATGACTAGAGCCACTCAGTGTCGTAAATAGTGGGGCGCTTGTGCATCTGGTCAATGACCTTGTAACCTCGGTCTTTATAAATTTCACAATTTTACCTTGATATCGCTTTCAACATTCTAACATTCTCTCTATTCCGTCAGTCAAAACAAATACCAATCAAAACCGCCGCACTAAAGTGGATGGATAGCAGTGGTTCTAAAGCGAAGCCGAAGTCTATCTAGGCGATGACTGTCCGCACCCGGTGGATGGGCCCCACTAATGATTACTGTCTAGGATGGAATGGCAGTAAAATGTTTTGAGTCATGCTTTGACTCTGAGTGAGATACACATGTTTAATCAACAAAATAAACTCCTTCAACCGCGTTAGTTTGAGTTCGCACTTCAGATATGGTTGATTTCATATGGGCGTGCGGTAAAACAATAACAATTGTTCGCTTAATCAGTGCGACTCACATACAATGTTACTAGATTAGGGACAGCAAAATGCAGTTTGATTTGCATTTTAACCTGTCATAAGCGAATCTGATGATGAGTCACTCACAGATTACGTGGTATAAAACGGATCTCTCACGGCTCTTAGTGTATATACATATGTGTCAAAGTGGTCAAGACCATGCGTATTGTGGCCCTTTTTTTAGTATAAATGAATGCGCAAATTTCGATCGACAGGAGGGAATCAGTACTGTGGACATAGCCGGAGGTTGTCACTATAAACGCATTTAACTGGTTCTTGGTCTACCCTGTGCGCTATTGAGTCTACGATTGCCATATCTATTCAAAGTGGGTTTGGTGAATACGCAAGTTAATGCGATTTAAGTGTACTCCCAGTGTGGGAAGCAGTTCCTGATTATAACACAGAGCATTGTTTTGACAAACTACTGAGCGAAAAATTACCTCGATGAATAAGCCACAAAATCATACGCCAACTTGTTCGAACCCCGAGCCGCTGTTTCATCTACTTTAACCCCTTGACAACTGCCGTTGTACGGAATAGTGAGTGTAGGTTATCCCCGAATAATGCATAACATCTTCAAAAGCGACTCTGACGCAGGCACGGATTAAACACATTGACCCCGCAGGGCTTATGTTACGTCAAAAAATTTGATTCTGTATCTACTTTACATTGTCACCGACATTTCAGGGCTTACTAATGCAGTAGCGGTAAAATCAAGAAAGAAAGAAACAAAGGAGAATGGACATTGCGATAATTGTATTCCACCAACTCATGTGTTCCTTTGCCTAAGTGCGTACTGACCACTCTAGAAACCAGTTTCACAGAGTTCACAACCCTACTTAGTTCCAATCTGAGTGACCAAGTGCTGCACGGTTCGTGTTGCTTGCGCATCACGACTTGTCACAGCGGACACAAATTATCACGCTCTTTCTTGCACTGGAGGGTGTCTCCATCAGTCCTTATGTTACCTCGTTGACAAATTTGTTCCTCGGCATATTTCTATTGGGACACGAAAGTCATTTGTGGGTAAACTGGCTTTTTGTGGCTACCGTGTATTTCTTCGTTTTTTATGTTCCTGTTTTCCTTTAATATGTTTTTGTTGCATTTCGTTTTTCATCACAATTTTACTTTTTGTTTTCCTGACTACTTTTAATTATTTCAAATGAATGCAAAATGGTCAATCCGGTTTCAGGAAACTGAAAGCGGCTAATCAAATTTTACCAAAGGATACAAACAGGTACAGATATTTGGTGGTTGAGACGTGGTTGGAATACACAATATACGGAACGATAGGATGATAATTTTCCAGCTGGACCATCACCACTGAAGCATATTTTATGTCATTCTGTTTGTTCAATGATTTACTGATGGCGATCATCGTTTGAGTAGACGTGACATATGATTTATTCAGTAATGAGTATAATTGTTTGCAGTGATTTACTAATAAAGACACGACACACATCTTATCCATCCTATCCGTCAGTCGCCTCCTAAATTCCATTCGCTTATCGCCCTGTCAGGAATACGAGACGAAACTACGCGTGAAAGAGGCACAGTACCATGCCGAGGCGGCAGACAAAGCGAAATTGATGAGTGAGATGCAAGCACTGCGTGACTACTACGAGTTTCGGATGCAAAAATTGGATGATTGTGCACATCGGGAAGAACCATTACGAGCGGATGGTAAGCGGCTGGCAGATTGACCGAAAGAGGATTATATCTGTTTTTGGTGTACTCCCAGAACAGATGAAAACCGGAGGGCTTTTTCCGTTTCTTCACTTACCTCAGCAGATTCAGTTAAAACGTGACCCGTTTGTTTTCTAAGCTCAGCGATCTCTGTAGATTAGGTGAATTGCAATCAACTGTCAAGTGTATGCGTGGCTTCCAGCCCTACCCCGCCACATGATGAAATTCAGCAAGGCTCATATCCCACTTTCCTTTCAAAATCAGGAGTACATTGCGGTTAGCTAAGAAGCCTGACTTTGGACTTCCAGTAATTGCGTTGTCATTATGCATACCCCAAAACCTCGATTTTGTCGGACAAGCACTTGTTACATGGTGTACCTCTGGCAAATCGGCGTAAGATAGAGATAGAAGGAGAGACAGAGAGTGGTATGAGACAAATGACGTGTACTCAAGTATTGGCCATTAGGTTAATTTACTTATATCTCTTTTAACTTTGTCAACATACGCGGTGACGTTCGGCGCAATTGTCGGCCGTCCGCATTAGTCAGTGTAACATAGAATCACTGGGCACACACTAAATCCAAACTAGTAGAATAAATTGCTATTCGTTGAAATAAAATGCGCCAAGGTATGTTGTTTGATAAACCTAAGTCTTATGTTTCAACTGTGAAAGGTTTAGTAACCTCGGTGGGGTTCAAATCCATATGTCTCTGCAAGTTAGGTTTGTGACCAAAATATGAAAAAGAAAACAGGGTTAGCCACGTAGCTTAGCTGACAGGGCGTTCACTGCACTGAAGCATAGGCGGCGTCTATGCGTAGTTTCAAGTCCCACCGAGGTTACTGAGTTTTTCTCAATTCAAATAAAACTATTGTTTCACAAGTTGCACACATTCTAGTCCTTTTTAACTTTTCCCTGGTACCATTTTATCGAATTGGTTTAAGCGAAACGCATACATATATTTACACCTATATCGCTTTCGATCTCAGCACATACTTCTATCGGGCCGGATCAATTTCCCGATGAAGAGGTGGTATCGATTTCAGAGACACAGACAATGCGTTCGGTCAAATCGAACAAAACGCCCCCGGTAAAAGGTGATCACAGTCGACCTGTTGATGTTCTGTTCCGAAACGTCTCTTTGTTCCTGTTCAGAGTTGGTTCTCCTGATAGAAACTGATGGTGTTGGTCATGATGGTGTTCTAACTTTTTCGTATTGTTCAGAATGTTATACGAGTGGTTTCGAGGTAAAAAAAGAGTTTTATTTATTTCCCAGAGAGTCACCATCAGTCATACTACTAACTGAATTTATATCCCAATCATTGTAATCATAGATTGTTTCATTACTACCGCACAGAATGCATCTTTGTATCCTGGGTTCAGATAATCTGTCGCGATACAAAGTTAATTATCGCAACATCTTTAGTCACGTTTTACGTATTGTAAGCTGTGGATTTCATCTTCACCGTATGAACTGAAATAGTCTTTGCCCAAATAAAGTTCAAGATTTCATTATGTGACAATTGTAAACTAGCGTATGTTCATGGTTGGACAACTTAGAAACCTCTTTGTCTCCAGCTGTTATCGCATTCCGGTGTTCACACTGTTATCTACAACTTGAAATTTGTCTGCTTTAGCTCCCATGGTTCGACTGTAGCATGTGTGGAAAACCAGCATATGATAGCACAATTAGTACAGTGTATCTTGGGCAACGAGTGTAATATCTGGTCTCTCCGCTTGCATGATACTAGATCGCTTGCTCTACTATGCTGCATTTGGTCGTCAGATGAGGCAAATGAAACGATCGGCGTTATTTTCAATAAGAACTGTTCAGTTCAGTGCGGTTTTTACAACCAAATGAAAATATCTTTTTAGTTCCTTTTTTATTTATTGAATATATAAATGTGCAGTCAACTTTCAGGAAAGGGTTCACGACCATAAAAAGACTACCTGGGAAAATACAGAAATGAAGAAGATGGACAACAGTAGAGCGGTTCGAACTAGGGAATTCCGGATCACAATTTGGTGATCTAACCACCACTTGACCACCACCGCCACTTGTTACTTTGCATTGTATTTTTTGACTGTAGTACGCAACTAAGAGATACAACGAAATTTTTCCGGAAATAACTTATGCAGCACTGTGGTGCTGTGTTCTTTACTCAGATAACACAACCGTTATCATCCGCATAATATTTCCTAATGGGTCTTACTGCTCACTACAAGTAGACAATACTTCATTTTCCAATTTACCACTAGTATCAACCGATAGAACACCCAGTGGCGAACCCATGGTGTTTCCATTCTTNGTTGAACTGAAAATGAATATTATGGAAGATGTTTTCTTAGATGATACGATGGTATTCTAATTTTCACACTTTTTCCTTCCAGCTAGTCACACAAGTACACTTGGCTGAAATGAATCACACTGTTGGTGTGCGAAAGTCTTTTAAGACTCTTGGGATTAACTTAAAAATCAGCTTATATTATTCAAGTGGCATACTTATCATTTATACAGAATTCATTGGATGAAAATGTGACTACTCCGTTTTCTGTGTCTACGTCAAGGCACATATAGTTACAATTAGATCGGTGGGACTGCCGGACACTAGATAAAGTGCAAAAGCCAAGTTTTGTTAATAAACCATTATACATTCCACTTCAGATTTGACGTTTAACATAGATGACATTGTTCGTTGGATATCCTCCTCTACATGTCACCACATTGTGGTGATGGACCACAAGCGCGGAATATTACTAATACCAATGATTTATGTGATTAGTATTCAACAGTGTTATTCATAGAAATAAGAGAGTATCAGAAATGAAAAGTTCTTATGTGATAACTAAAATGAAATGATTTCTTTGGGACTTGTTGTCTTTGAAACAATAAGTTGGATCTTGTGCGTATGAAACGTCTGCGTAGTTTCTATTTCGTCCAAACAAATTCAGTGGGTAATTTTATTCCAACCAGGCGGAATGTGAACTCGTGTTTCGTGGATCATGTAGTTATATCAAAAGGAAACAAATGTACATGTAAATTTCAAGCAGTTCGAACAATTTCGCGGGGTATCGGGGAAAAACGCAATTGTATCAGCTATTTTGATACTAATGAAAAATAGATGTAATATGAATCAGAAATCAAAAGGTTTCGTGTACAGTTGCCTAAAATATACCTTCAATACCAAATGAATCAAAAAGAGATTTCCGTTTCCTCCAGGGTTTACTCAAAGGACCCCTGAGTGCCTCGTGCGTTGTTTAGGTTTCGGTTCAATCTATTCACATCCTTAATATGCGCACCAACAACTGCCCGTGAGATCCCTTACTCTCTTGTGACCATGCCTCCGAAGTGCCCGCGAATAATTATCACCAATTATGCGGTTAGTGTTGAAACGTTCACCTGCCAAATTCATTGATCATAATTTAAAGCACCATGTGATTACCCTGCATTGTCTTCCATCGTTCCCTGAGTTATGATATAAATAAATATATTATACGGTACGTCAAGAAAAAGAATTTTTCCCTGAGCATTGAAAACGCACGTGGCCCCAAGTAATGAAAACGTGTGATCCAGCCCGGGTTCGAACCGGAGACCTTCTGCGTGTAAAGCAGACGTGATAACCACTACACCACTGGACCTCGAACGGGCCAATATTTGTATTTAATCTGTGCATCATATGAATAGTCATTAATTCCTTTGTTTAGACTTTGACTGTTTACATTTTCCGATTGATCCCCCTTCGTAATCGATAAGCGAAGAACAAGTACAGTTTTCACGTGATTTGTGTTTTACGTGTTCTCATATGCTACCTGTCAATTATGGATACCCCTAACCGTTTCCCTTGATTACTAAACTATCATCAACTTTCGAAAAATCCAGCAATGACTTATGATAAATAAGTGTGGTGCCCGAAATTTACCAATCGGTTCAGTTTATACAACCAATAACCATGATCTCTTGTGCTGTGGTTTTTGGTGAAGTATTTTGATCACCCATTTGGATGAAGCAGTAGAGGAAATGTTTAAATGTTGGAAACAGTGTCAATATGAAGGTAACGAATTCACATGGTCCAAGATTGCAAAAGGGATTGCGAAAACTTGTCCAGAACGAAAGAGTGGATAGTAACTTGATGACCGCCCCGTAGCTGTCGAAAATTGCTCGACTGCGTTTATCGCATTTAAACAAGTATGGTGCACGTAGCTATTGCGAGCCTAGAATTACACGACTCTATAGGAGCTGAATTTCATAAATGAGCTAGATGTAATAGACTGACTTTCAGTTGTTATAATCTGCTCACATGACTGAAAGCCATATCAAAATATTGCACACAGTCAACTTACTGTATAAGAGGGGCACATGATAGCTATATCGTTGCTTACGTGATCTGACTCTGTATCGCGTGCATTGGGTTGTTGATTGAAATAGGGTTTGCAGAGTTCCAACACAAATCAGTTTTCTAAGGGATACGTTGACCATAGCATTTAAATAATACCCAGGGATTAGGCCTCATGCAATCACTCGTCCTTTTTTTATTCGTCTAATAAATCACATGACCGAGATGTTACCACTGAAATGGGAGGGCTTGGGGCGAATGTCCATCGCTTTCCATCCGGTTGGCTAATCATTTGTAGTCGATCTGGGTAGTTTGGCTACAAGTTCTGACCACGAACCACCCACACTTGACATATGAAGCTCATGGTGGTTCTAATTCCCGGCGGATAGTTGGCCGCAAACCAAAGACTTATGACCTGGTCTTCCAGTCACCGGCTTTTAGGGGATCGTGGAATTCTTACTGAACGCGGCCTTTTTGTGTGTTAGGTTCTTTAACTGAAGGCCCCGGGTAAGGTCATCTAAGAAAGCCCTATACTTTGGCCTGGGTAACAGGGCAGTATCACACCTGTAAATTAAGCATGGGTTTGCACTTCTATATATTCCTTTCAGTTACATGCTTCCTTAAGAAACTAGCTCGTCGTAGAAACTACACGCAGCAATCCCATATCCTCCTTCCCTAAACACTGTCCTCTCGGTTTCAAATCGCTCCACTGGGGTTGGTTTATGTTGTAGCTCGCATTCATCTACCTTGTCAACTGTTTCAACTGTACCATCTCACTGGAATTGTACCGTTTAGTTCCTCCGACTTCATTATGCCTCCAAAGTAGCTTCCTTCAATGTGAGAATTCTAAGAAGTATGGGACAAAACGAAACTTTGACTCGTACGCTTAAAAGTCTCGGAAACTCGCCCTCTAACTCAAAAGAAGCGTTTCAACTTCACCTTTCCGGGACCCTCGCGCTTTAGTATCTGGTCAAACAGGCGTTAGTATTGTCTTAAGAGCAATGACCGATGCTGCTTTATGCGAAAGGATATCGGTAGACAGCCGACTATATGCAGTGAGACTGAGTTTCATGTAGTATACAGGCCAAAGTCAAACGGATGGTGTTTGTCCGTGGTTTTTGCCTATACACCCAAAGACTGTTACCTTGACACAGTCAACGATAGCTCCCATTACAGCTTACATTATCTTTTTTGAAAGCACCCTAGTTGAGTATTGGGATCATTCCCGAAAACTCAAACACATTCGTTAGCCGTCTGACGAGGCTCTTCTTGGTGGTCATCATGGCCTTGAAAGCTGTAGTTTATAAAATGGGGATACAGTTATGAGCATATACTCAGAATACAATATGTTGCTCCCTTACTGGCGTCCGCATGCGAACGGGATCTCGGAGTGCTGGTTTC
>UZAN01040701.1:52417-62971 GCA_900618425.1 Echinostoma caproni
TGTTAATATTATTGTGGCGTTGGCACAAAGCGTGTTCTCAAGCCGGTGTTAAATATATAGATATATCCCACCCTACGTCGTCTGTGCTCCAAGCATTGAATCTTTCAAACTGAGACTCGATGAGACATTAGCACACCGTACATTCCAACAAAAGTGAAGCTGCGTGCAGCCGTGGAAGAAGCACGTATCACGTGAGATTTTACACAAGGAATTGTATGTATCACTGTTTTTTTAACTACCACACGAACCTATGGGACGAGAAAAGCATGAGCTTCTAAGTTATTCCCATAATAAATTTTTAATCTTTAATTGGAATGCGTTTCTCAATATCGGAGCATGATGTATAGCGCAACAATAGTAATGAAAAGAGGAACGCTTTCGGTTACTGGACTCACGACCCACAGTTTGAGAACGATCAACCTAAGCACATACTGTTTGAAACGTGACCATGTGGTCGGTGAGAAAAGGAGAACCGTCACAGTTAGTTGTGAATGAATAAGCGGCTCGTATTTCGGAAAATTGGTGATCTCAAATATTTTTGTTTTGACTCGAAAACTCTTCAAAGATAGCATGCGCACTTGAGACTCGACTCTAGTCAAGACCGTAATTCCTTGCTTCGGCTGAGAGCGTTCTTAGTCACGGGCGCTTTAAAATCGCACATCACATTCCGTAGTGCAGAATCATTCACTCGGTCACTTTGCCGCTCGAAGTCGACTTAAGCCAAGTCCGAAAAGAATTGGAGATGACAGTTTATAGGCAGCTTTCATACCCAATTGTTTTTGAGGGTACAATTTTAATGTGAACAGTTATTTTAAATAACTCATAACCATGCCGTGCTAGTCACGATAAAACCCAGGTTTTTGGTAAGCTGACATTGGATTGTGTAGAATGGATCATTGCCTGTGCATGTCACGTTATCAGTTCTGTTTCTGGGAAGGAATTTTTGTCGGGACGTACGTGATTTAGGTCCTAGATATCAATGGTTCGGATTTTTACAAGTGCGAGCGCGCACGCCTCAGGGGCATTTTTCATGCCTGTGCCTGAATTAAACACCTCTGCGTCCACACAGATCCGGGGTTCAAATGGTTATTCAGATCAACTCGGCTTGACTACTGTGCGCATTTGGACCCGTTCAGGACGAGTATGTTAGATAACCTTCAATGCTTCAGTTGGGTTTACATAGTGGCCTTTGCCTACTAAATGAGCAACGCTCACTCAAAACCACTAACTGAAGTATTCCAGGTGGCCTGGCTTCGTATGGATAATGATTGTGCCATGCGCCCAAGGTAAAGAGCGTCCCAAATACAGCGTATTATATATATATATATATATATATATATATATATATATATATAATGCTAACAGAAGTTTGCGCCACATTGACGTTTCTAAGAATCGATAGAGTTACTACTCATGTATCCATATGAAAGCTCGCATCCGCCCATCAGTTTAGCAATAACTTCACTGCCAATATGAACTGTCTGCATGAGACCTGATGCTAATTGTTTAGTTACATCAGAATATTTTCAGACAGACTAACTGAGAACAACACTATCTAAATCACAGTTCAGGCAACCTGGAGTGCTATCTACCCGTACCACAATTGTGAGTGTCCGCCACATCGTAGTGTTGTGTTTCCAAAAGGCCATCACTGGCCTGAGGACAAGTGTTTATTGCGAACCACAGTTATGATATGGATAAATTGGCGCACATAAAGGAAGACGTCCTACTTGGAACATGTCACCGAAATTCCCAGCAACACACAAGATAATGAATGGAACAATCCGTATTTATCTTTCTGAGTACAGCAATTTACTCTATGAATTCTCATTCATTTTTGACCTTTGAAAGAAACCATCAATCACATTCCTTTGAGCAATCCAACCATACTACTCACAAATGCGAGTAGGACCTCACAACAGTGATACACGATAGAAGACAAGACCCACTTTGTTTTAGGGAAGACAGTTCACACTCGAAGCCTTTGGACTCGTTGTGGACAACCAATAAACCCCAAATAAGAGCCGTGATACTGTTTATTTGTTTTTATTACATACCTTAAATAGATGAACAGTAGAACGAGTGGACTCCCAAGTCATGATGTTCTCTTGTCGCAACCCGCGACTTAAGCCGTGGGATTTGAAATAGTCACATATTGAACCCCAATGGGATAGACGTGGTGTTGAGACGGACAATCGTGAAACTGCTTACCAGCAAACTTAGGTGGCAGTGACGGCGTTCAAACCTGGGGGCCCGTAACAAGTCGTTTATGGTGGCTAGAACAGCATATTCATTACCGCGTATAGTTACTCTATGCATCCATACAAGCCAATGAGCAGAGAGTCCCCTGAGACAGAAAACATTTAAATTCAATGAGGTGAGCCCCAATAGACCCTCAGCGTCCATATTTTCATATCATTAACCTGAAGGGCGAAGTTTAGGTAGCTGATTTGGATTCGATCACAACTCTGACAATAAACATGCCGAACCAGTGCGCGTTTCTATGGCTACAACACGTTGACGACTAGGCTGTACTTTATGTAAAGTCTGATCCTCTTCAAAATCTATCCCTAACCCTGAAACCGGTTCCGTAAGTCACGTGAGAGTCAAAATAATCGGAATCCTATCGTAATCAGATAGGGTTGGTTTTTGACTGAATCATTAGATCAGTTAACAAGTGAGTTGTCTTCTAAACTGTCCTGAAAAAGCGAAGCACTTATATATTCTTCTATTGAGGTTTAAACGAGTAAAGAAACGGGACAAAAGGGAATAGTATCACCTTTCGATCATACCTTATCAAAGCATGCATTTGCATAATACGGTCTGACGGGTGATTCCGTTGAACAGCTGAATGTATTACTAATAAGATGAGGGGACCGGGAAAATTGTGATCTAATTCATCAATTCACGTAACAAGTTTTGTTTGAATGGTTTAATAACAAACGGGAAGAGATAATGCAAGAAAGCGACGCGGGACAGAGAAAAAATGGAGGAAACAAGGACGAGTGTACGGACGGACGAGAGACGTATAGATATCAGGTGATAAATTCGTGCGCCGATGTCTGTCTGTATGTGGGGGTGCACAGAGAATGAAACAAATGAAACTGTCACACAAACCACACAAATCCATTCAGAACTGTTCATGTCACAGTAAAATACGTCACTTCTTCGTTCCCTTCCACAACCGTGTTGCCGGCGAAGAACACAACCGGACATAAAATTAATGTGTCCGGAAGGGCAAAATTTACCGTCAATTTTGTCAGAATGGAAAGACTGAGTGCGGTGGGATGATGGGAAAATGGAGAAATTGGTGGATTTGAATGGCTTCGGTGGAGAACCAGAGAGAAAAGAGAAAAAAAACGCGCAGGTGTTTGCGCGTGTGTATGCAAGCACCGAATTCGGGCACATTATCNTTATCACAGGTTGCAGGAATCGAAAACAAAACTCCATATGAGAGGAAGAGCAAAAAGGAACGGAGAATGGACTGTGTGGACACACGTGTATTCAGCAAGGAATTAGGGACGGAACATGAGATGTTCACATGTGTGGTAGTATGTGGGAGCCAAGTGATTCAGGAGCGTAAACTCTTCCGCGATCAGACTACGTGTTGCTGCGTTTCAGATCCCGTGGGTAGTGCCACGTTGACAGAGCTCTCTGTGGACCNCCAAGACGGAGTGCGTCGCTGTGACCGGATCAACCGGGTCGGAGTCACGTGGTCCGGACGGTGGTAAATCGGACTCGGATAAATCCGGCCAATCGGTGGAGTCATCCCGGTTTGTTGTTGATTTATCGCCCGTGTTGCTCTGCAAACGCTCGTTCAAAATGCGCAGAGCAAGACGACTGACAGGACAGGGAGAGAGATCAAGTGAATTCACAGAGCACTCAACTGTGTATTACAGTAGACATTATTCCATTTTCGTGAACAGTAGTTAATCACAAAATACCCTAAAATAAAGGTAAGAAATGAGGGTGACACCATCTGCTCACGTGCATTTGTTCAATATCATTCTGCTTTAGTTCATGCGAATCTGAAGAAATCATGGTCTGCGAACGGATTTTACTATATGGGTCTCTAGCCTTGTTAGTTTGTTGATTGCCAAGTATTCCTCATCTGATTTGTGAGTTAAACTAAGACCATGTTTAACTAATTGATGCAGTCATACATACGACCGAGGAGATTACCATTGGTCAAGTAGCAAAGAGGTAAGGGGTTCGACTTTTAACCCGAAGGTTCAGGGTTCTATTGCCGACAGAGGAACAAACATAAGTTGCTCATGAGTTTACAGAGCGATGAAACAACTGTCTAGTGGCTATGGCCGTCGCTCGCTTGAGAGGGCCAGTTACCGCTGGATGAGATTAATTCAGGACTGTCGCTCAATCGTCAGCACCTGTGGATATAGACGACGCTTTGTTAAGAGCTAAATTCTCCCCAAGTCTGGCAAACAACCGCAATAAAGCTAACGACAAAGGATACCCATAATATTATGCCAGGGACGGTTGCGAACTGGCCTCCAAAGAGAACCTTTGGGATCGCCTACCAGCCACCACCAGCACAAGGACTCTATGAACATTGGGAGCAAATCCAAAAAGCTATGCAAATGTCGATATAAACAACGACGGACTCTGTCGCAGGCTCAAAGCGTAAACGATGGATCCTGTCGACTTTGGCTGCACTGCCAGACACACACAGAACCCTTCCTTCTGATGCTACATAATATCACAGCGCGCAAATCCCTCAAAAGCCAGCTGATCATGAGTTTGACGGATGACCGCGAGAACTGATGGGTAGGAAAGTGTAGAGTGATAGCGAAAGCTGTGGCTATTCGAAACAGACCAATCCCAGTGCGAGGATAGTCGGATCGATTTACTCCCAGATGGCAGACTGCTTGATCTAAAGTATGCAGACGATGTTGTGCGCTAAGTGAAGGTTCAGGTAAGCTGCAAGCTTCTCTGGGTGGTTTGGGTGCCAGCCTAGCTACATTCGGTATGCGTTTTGCAACTTCAAAGTGCAAAATGTTGTTGTTACAAGATTGGGTTGGCCCAGTACCCAGCCTCATAGTAACAGGGGAATTAGTAGAGAAGGTAGATAAATTTTGTTACCTGAGCAGCTGTATCTCACCGAGTGGAAGCATCACGGATGAACAGTCGGCGTGTACACAGAAAGCTCAATTGGAATTTCCTAACTTAAGACATCTGTGGTGCCGTCGCGACATCTGGCTGTCTGTGAAGGGTCGAGTGTGTCCTGTGGCAGTTCGGTCAGTTCTGCTATACGGCGCAGAAACCTGACAATTAAGAAAATGGGATAAAGATAGACCTACAGTATTCGAACAACGTTGTCTACACCGCATTGCACAAATCTGGTGCGGCAAACAGATGAGCAACACTGAGGTTAGATTTGGAGTTTGGGTAACTGTGGTCACCCATTGGAGCGAGCGGTCGAAGTTGGTTGGGGTGTGTTACGCGTGTCACCAAAAAGGTTGCCCCGGCGTGCGTTGTTTACTGAGGCAGGTAGTGGGTAGAAAAAACCAAGGGTGGTCACAATTAGACCTGGTACAAGGGTATGAAAACCCTAACAACGAGACTCGGTCACAAGGCGGTGATGGCCCGGTAGTAACGTCACTAAATTATCACCTCAGGGGACGTGTGTTCGAATCCCACCACTACCACCACCACCACCTGACTCCCCGTAGTGTTGTATGGCAGCCCTTTGATTGGCTGCTTCCTCCTTCCTGAAAATTGTATCACTGTGTATTCAATAAAAGGAAGTAAAACGTAAAAGATAAAAGGTTACGTTGGGCTACCTGGATGGGGACATCGGGATCGTTGTAATCAATGGTTAGAAATACTAAATGATATGGCTGAGTGTCGTAAACAGTGAGGTTCGCGCATATTCTCAATTTCTTTGCAACCTTGGACCACTGAAATTTTCTATTTTCCCGTCGACTCTACTTTTACCTTTCTTGTCTTTCGCTTCCTGCTTCATACAAATAGGCAGCCTAAAGACAACAACCGAAACCACCGCACGAAAGTGCATGGTTAGTGGTTGTGCAAACTGAAACTGAATATAAGTCGTCTAGTAAACGAAAATAGGCTACCCAGCGACAAATCACAATCTAGGGATTTACTGACCGATAATCCATTTTTTATCTGGATGGTCCGATAAATACAGGCGATAATAAAAAGTAAATAAAAAAAGGCTTATTGCCACAATGCGAACGAAGCCCGGTAGATGAAAGAAGCTGTTTTGTGATACAATCATCGATCGGCTATTGCATTTGTATGGGAGCGATCTGTGTTGTTCGAACTGGCTTTGAGCGACTCAGATTACGTTCAGAAAGCATGCTATATTTGCTTGCACAATCCCCTTTTCGGTTAGGTCATTGATGCACATCCCGGAGGTGCATTAGTTATAACCGAATCCTAGTCCCGAATATTCTACTGCACCGAAACCTAGATGGAACTATCTAGAGAACAATCTACAGAAAACCGACAAGGTCGGCGCAATATGCATGGACTTCAATAGCTTCGTGCCGATGAAACAAATAAATAAAATGTCACAAATCAATTGGAGTTCTGAAAGAACAGAACAGAATGGAAAACTCATCCAACTGACCGATGACGTTCCATGTCGGATGTGAGACCTGGAATGTTTACTGCAAACGAAGCAGTCGAAACGATCTCACTCTGACGTTCAACACCTGGACATAGACGGGAGCGTAGCACCAGAGTGTAGATTACGTTGCACGGCAGCGCAACCCATGGCTCCAGTGGTTCCGGAAAAAATCTAAGAGGAAAAGATAAGGAATTATAATAAAGGGGAAATAAAATGTTAGATGTGGAGCGACTGAATATCCTATCCCATTGGGACCGTATGCAGTTCGAAACACCAAGTCACAGAGCTTAGGTTACCGGTAATCATGAGTAGATGGTAGGATCGCAGGGAAACGGGATTCACACTTGCAATTTATCCTATAGGGGTATGTAATAAAAAAACGATTGGACGATACTCAGATACCAAAATAATTACAACGATACTTCAGGCGGTAAAACCCCAAACACCCAATAAGCTCAATCACTAAACTAATCACATCTTAGACGTTCAATTTTCAGCGGATTCGTTGGATACTGTGAAAGCAACAAGTTTCAGTGGAATGGTACCAGCCAATGTATCACTCACAGCCGAAAGATTACGTAGAGCTATTTCATTTAAATGCGAAGACTCAGGCAATTCAATGATATAAAGATACAATTGGTGCTAATCAATGTATTTCCCTTCTTCATTTTTTTCCGGCTCTCTTAAGAAAAATTTCAAAATCCTTTAACGAGGATTATCGATGATCAATCATGTATCTTTTATACTTCTTGGTGAACTACGTAAAAAAGCTGTGTGAACTATAACAGTCCGCATGTGAAAAATCGGAACAGAAAATCCCATCTGATCCAACTCCCCTCTACATGGTAGTTTATTCAAGCGCCACCCGCACACTTCAACATGTTCTGCTCGTCCCTTCTTAACCAACTAACAGCCCATACAAGAACTTCACTCCTCCTTACCTCGTTCGAATCTGCACCCATTCGGCGCAAGTTCCCGTCGAATTCCTCAACAACTTTCCATGGTTATATATTTCTTTTTTAGTACACCTTTTTGGGTGAACCCCATAGTCGCGTAGACCTGTTATTCGGTGATATAAACCGGCAACCCAAGCCCCCGGGACTTGGAGTGGCAAATGGCATAAGGCCCCATTAGGATAGATGTGGTCTTGAACCGAATGATAGCAAGGGTGCCTACCACCAACGCTGGGTAGATGTGGCAAGGTTTGAACCTAGGACAGCGACTAAACCACTGCGCCACCTGCACCCTAATAACTTAGTTTGCCAACATTCAGGTTGAACATGCGGGTGAACCTATTTACGACACATGGGCGGTGTTCAAGCCGTTCCGGTCGTTGTCATCAGCGTTCATTTTGGCCCCTGGTCCGATGTTCGAACTATACCACTGCCACCAATCTTTGGCGGCAGGCAGCTTTGTGGCCTTCTTATGCCTATCCTAGTGGGACTTTATGTGATTCACCAGTCCAAGTCCTGGGACCAAGGTTGGCTGTTTTTCATGTGTGAACATCAGATACTGGTGGCTATGGGGCTTACCCCGTTTACTGAACATCACACAGAAAGATGCGTATAGTAAAAAAGAAATACACAAATTTCGAAATCATAACCGTGCGTATCAATAAGTTCATCGTGGTGGTATACGGAATTGGATTACGAGATAAATTTATCGCATTTTGACTTATATAAGAACTTACTTGGCCAGGGCAAATGATGCACGATGGTCCCCGTACTTTCTCTGTGGATGATGCTGCAGAAACCGTAGATAGAACCAACTCACAAAGAAACCGTTAATAAACATCAAGAATGAAGTCCATCTAGTCAGCCCAATCAGAGAGAATAAGAAGAAAATGACTAGACCGCAACAGAACCCGTAGCGTGATCTCAAGCCAATTTTGCCATAGCCCAGCAGATATCGATCCGGATCAAACTGGGCAGAAATGACAGTCACGGAAGCAATTAATGCCGTGTTGCCCACAATTATGACACCCGGTTGCTCACCGAATAACTTCAGTGAGAAGGTGGTCAAAACAATCGAGCCCAAATTGACGACCAGGACAAATATGAAAGTCTCCCATTTACTCCAACAATCCCAAATCAGCTTGTCCATAATAAGTATGGCCAAAATGGTGAGCCAGTGTGTAACATGTTCGTCGGTCACCAGAGAGAAAGTGAGCGGAGTCAGTCGTTTGCAAGAGTAGATGACATCAAATGGTTGATAGGCGAATACAGGAAGCCATTGGGAATGAACAAGGCTCACCAGATAACTGAAAGTCAGGAAGAAAATGGATGCGACTGCCCAACGAGATAGCCGAAACGACCAATTTAGCTTCATTGGCTTAGTGATACTTTAACTTGTCGAAAGAATTCTGAAAATCGCAGAAAGGAAATGTATGAACGATTTGTCAAGAATATTGTTTTCCAATTCTGCAGTAGGCTAAAACGAGTTAGCCTAATTGGATAATGCAGTAATACATGGTAAGCGTCAAAAGTTGATCAATGAATGGTTTATAAAGTCTAAACTGTCTGGTCAAACAATAATGTGCTTTTGTTCAGTGCGATGGATTGTGGCTTTGTGAACCAGAGAGTAAGACTGTATAGATAGGCCTAGAATAGTAACGGAGGATTCGGAGGAAAAGTTATCTCAACAAACCAGCCGCTAAGACAACAGGAGAGAAAGAGATTGACGCAGCATTCTCATTAACAGATGTAGTCCCTATTGTCCCTATTGTTACGAAATAGTGAATCAGACTCTGGTATCAGTTATCAGTTTCAGTTTTCACAAACATTAATGTTAATGTTCGTCAAATAGCCTCTACTGAGGAAACCCTACACACTGCCTTCTCGTGGCGGTGTTATTTCATCAAAAAAGAGAGGGGGAACGAAAAGTCAGTATTCGAAGCGATGACCGGGTCAGTGGATTACTGGCAGTTCACCTAAGGAAATTGGTTAAAAACCCCGATTCCTAACCAACCAAGAGGAGGCGTTGGAACCACACACACACACACCTTCCTGGTCGTGGTAGTGGTCACCGGTTCGATTGGGCATCGAGTCAGCGTCACAGTCGGTAAAATGGTATAGGAGTATTCGCTCCAAGTAAATGGGCCTCTAACTCGCTTTGCCCGCCGCCTTGCGATCAGGTTCTTGTTAAAACTAAAGGCTTTGGAAGAGAACCCTAATCTTTCTCCTGCTTAGTGGCTAGACACCCTGGCAGTACCCGTCCATCAAACTCAAATGCACGCACAAACAAAAAATAATTCCATACTGCATCGGTCGTCGACCGGGATAATTAGTACCGCGCTGCCTATTGCCTCGAACGGGGTGGGTAGTGATAAGTGGGCTACTGCTCAGATTTCCCAACCTTTGTTTGACTGTTCATCCTCCTTATCCAACCCGCCCCCTTTACTCCTTCTTCCAACCTATAACATTACCTCAGACAACTTGTTCGTCACTTTACAAAGTTTGTGGCCAAGTTGTCTGATAAGTGGTTTACAACAAAATAGATTGCAGATTCTGAAGCCTCGTCAAACACTGAACCTGGGGGACTTCAACATGAGGATTCTGATGCAGGTAGGTTAACAAGCGTGTCTGGCGCGTACAATGGAATCTTTGGGGATTGATGTCTGCTACGTATCGGAGACTCGAATCCTAGTACTATATGCCACTTAAATGCACCGGGGTTCAAATTTTCAAATTTTTATTATGGGATATAACTTACAAAGACTTCGCTTTTACAAATCCCATAGGGTGTTTATACTTTGGTTCGGATGACGATTCACAATATCACAGTTAGTCCATGAAAGTAAAGTAGTAAAGTAATGTTTTGACGAGTATAGAAGAATATGTTATGTAGTAGGGTGTTGAAAAGTAACGTTTACCAGAGCATCATCAAGCTGACGCTTAAAAGATACTCTTGTCGGGGCACAGACTACGTGAGCTGGTAGAGAG
>UZAN01040702.1:0-38347 GCA_900618425.1 Echinostoma caproni
CGTTCTCAGGTCACGGCGTGACCTTCTTTGTTGCGTGTGAGTAATGGAGGATTTGATTCAATTTCAAATGGGAATTCGTCGTGTATATAGCAAATGCAGCGAAAACTGAAAAGCTAGGAAGCACTGAACAGCTATTTGGAACTGGTTGAGTTTCATCAGTAGTGCGAATCGATCGGCCCAACTGGGGATCTTTGTTGCGTCATTTGGTGCTTGAGTTGCATTGGCGTGTACACGTGGTTTCCTCCCAACCTCACCTCATCGCACTAGTTCAATGGTGAATCGAGTCGCACACAGTGAGAATAAGGGACAAACATAATCCGTGGAGAAGATCACATACATAAACGAACAGGTACAAGCGGAACACTGCCACCTCACACGCACTGATGATGTCACCTCGGCTGCTGTGGTGACATGTTTGCAAACAAACTGCCAAGCTCGGGGCGAACAGGCGAAACGGAATTCAGTTCACCCGAAAAGCTACGAGAACCAATTTTCAATGATTGGATAACTGTTTGCTGTTTTTGGATTTTTCTGAAAAATATCAATTTACGGTGCAAAAAACGTGCAACAGACAAGAAAATCAATCACGCTTTACAGAGTTTGATGTAACGTAGTGCGGGCAAACAACTGCGGTTTGGTCTGATCGCATACTCTCAGATGGAATAAATAAATGTCAAATAGCGAACTTGAATTATCCGAACTGCTCCTGTGAGGGATTCACTGATGAATTTCAACTGGTCTTCATTTTCGGTTCTAAAAATACTGGTTTTTGTTGTTGTTATTGTTTAGATCCGATTGAGGTCGGAAAAATGAAATGCAACTCAAACGAATGCAAGCCTCAGCTGGAGTCACTAATCGCTATGTGTCTCACGAATGTGAAACACCGTCGGTCGTTTATCCTGTGCATAAATCACACCAGAAGCCATTAGACGTTTTTTGTTTTTTTCTCATTCGAAATTTAAAAACGATGTTCGACTATCAATTCTTGGAAATGGATCTCGCACAGGGGCTAAACGCAAAGTAGTCCCCCCCCTATCCCGCTCCGCTCCGCCGGGAGCGAGTAGGGCGAGTGGTTTCGTTGTGTGTATTTAAAACACAAAACTCAATTTAGCCGATCAATACGACAATCAAGCACACGAGACAGACAGATCGGTGGTTCAGTTTTAATCCTACTCGAAAAATATCAATATAACGAGGCTAACGTGGAATTAGAAAGTTACAAATTCATGATAGATATACGTTGAAATTGTTGAATTGTTGAAATTATTGACCATATACAAGTGAACATTCGGATTGGTGTCTATTTACCAATCAATATTGTACAGAATTGCAATTCGGATCCTGCACACAACCACCGTACGTGTACGATAGATCCTCCTGGGATCATATATCCGATGAGGATTGAAACGATTTCTCTCTTTTATTAATTATGCCATTGTTCCTGATCATTATTGACAGCTTGGTCATTGTTTCATGAGAAATACAGCAACTCAGTAGGGGGAGGGGGAAGAGGTAATGTTTTATTCGAAATTTACACAATACACCATCCCGTTTGTGAGACAACTAGTCTGGAGTGGGAAAATTTGGCAAACGTTAATTTCACAGCCCCGAAATAAGTCTAATCCAGTAGTTAATTATACATATTGCGTTTCGCTTGTGTACCTGTTTTTGTCTGAACCTATGATCAGTATTGCATGTCAGGCCGATCCAGCGTGGGCAGCGGTGCTCAAGGTCCAAAAGTTTGTCGTTATCCAGTTCTCGTTTGTTCATATTTCTTCATGTAGAGCAGCCTGATCACAACACTGCTCAGGCACAAACTCAATCTTTCACAGACAGTCGTCTTTTGTGGAGGCGTCACAGATGAATCAAGTTGACAAAAATGTCAACAGAGCCTTCTATGTGTTTGCTAACACTTCGACTCTGAGGTGTCTGCCCCCGGGTGAAATATAAAACTTCCTCATATAACAAAATGTATTCATTTCACCTGCTTCTTAACCAATGCCAAATGTTTGAAGGTGGCAAAGTTTTACTATTTGAGAGAACAAACAACATGCCGAGCATGATGGGTACACTGGAACTGACATAGTCCAGAAAAGCTTGCAATACCTGCATTATCACTAAGCAGTACGATATCATCTGCATATCTCGCATCGAAAGTCTTTCACCCAGCCTTAAATCGGCGAGCTATCCTGGCACTGGAAGTATTCACCCAGTTGAATGAGGTATTGGGAGGTCTATAGTAGATGTAAACACATTCTTACTATCACTCAATAGGGCTTTCTTAAACATAAATATGAGTTTCATCGAATGCCTTGATTGCCTCTAATCTTCTTACCCTAAGTTCTCAATTAGATAGGGAAAAAGGGGATTATTACCAATAACGAAGTTGTCTCCATTTGCCCACGTTTTGCTAACCGGCACTGCTCGCTGTCATTCCTCAGGCTCTTTATGAGCTGGCGTTGAAGGATTCGCGCGCTGCGTCACATTTGGTAGCTGGACGAATGGCTCTACGAGCTTCCAGTAGAGCAATGGTGTTCAATAAGATCGAACATCTGTGTTTTCATTGATTGTTGTTCAGATCAACATTTGACTAACTTCCTTGATTTGCGTCCAGTTTTGAATGCGTCCTTCGGTTTGTCTCTGGAACCGCAGGGAGTCTGCGTCCGGTAGCTTTGTTCCGATTATTCAGCAAGTGTGAGAAAATTCTGACTCTTAATACAACAGGGTACATGGCCATTGGTGTTGCTCACTGAGAGCGGTATTCTTCAATGGATCCCCACCACCAGCAGCTGATGATGAATTGGCCAATTAGAGTCTATCAATTTCAATTGTCAGTTTAATGTGAATAACCTGTGGTGTGCGCAGAGATGAAGCACACGATCGCCATTGTTCACTCGGCTGGCTGATATTGCAATTCAAGAGGGAGTGAAGGCGTTATTGCGACCAAAGCAACCATAAGTGTGTAGAGTGGCGGANGGATCTAGAAACATCTCGCTTACCGTCTTTGGGCTTTATCAACGCAAGAATTCAGGTAAGGGCGTAAATAATGTTGGCTAACCTTTTCTGGTGCTGTTTGTGTTTGTTTTCAACGTGTTGTTCATCGGTGCCTTGACTGATATTGCGCTCTTTGGGCTCATTCACTCATTCACTCAATGAGACAACGGGTATGTGGACGGGATAGAATTTTATTGACTGGGGGCATTCATTTTGGCGAGCTCCAATAATCCAATGAATTCCGTTGAGACAGTTCTCATCATTGAATCTAAACCCCAGAAACAACGCTCCTTTGGTCATCTAGCAGGCATTTTACCGGTAAACCGCTGCTGTCTCTGTTCATTTGCCAGCGATCCCTCTCCAGTGGCAAATTTGGGGGCGCAATCAACCAGAATTGGTAATTTTTCTTAATGATTATGAGAGTAATGGTAACACACGCGTTCCATACGATATCCCAGTGGATATTGTACTACTGATGAGGTTCAATAGGAGAGAAACTCGGTTGACTGGCACAGCTGACGAATGTGCGTGAAGCTGAAAACTGAAGGATGGTCAGTTTTAATCAACCAATATAAATTATCCCACAACTGTCGTTGCAAGTAAGTAACTGTGAGTTCAATGCGGATTATGTGAACGTTTCTAACTTGGTGTATATTAGCGGATAGCATTAGGCACTGTTAGTCGCAATGGATTAATGTACTGTGGTCCGAAGATTAACCATGTTCGTGCTACTACTTACACATCTGCTCTCTGTACTCGTTAATCGATATTCATTCATATGCAATCTCGTTATTTCCAGCTAGGGCAGTATCCAGTAAGCTGAGAAATCATTTTAACGTCGTTGGACGCGGTGCTTTGATCAAGGGAAGTAATCAACATTACCTCATGGGAGTATTTGGTTGGTAATCACATTTCCCGTTTGATCAATAACATATTCATTGTTTATTCTGTTTATTATTTAACTCTATATGCCGTGTGGCACAGCGAATTCTGATGACGCAAGCACTTACATCGCGTTATTGCATGGGTTATCCGCACGTGACTTAGCAAATAAGCAGGAATGCATTAACCATTTTTATGCCACAATGTTACAGTACGTATGTGAATGTCCGCTCCTGCTCTTTTGTTGTTCGTTTGTTACAAATTTAGTCGGATTGGGTAAATACAAAATATATACTAAACTGAAATGGCTTCTAGTGGTATGAGATAACCAGATGGAAACGGTTCGTAAACGAAAATAGAAAGTACCACACAATACTGGCGGAAGTTTCACTGTATGCTAACGGTTATTTTTTTACAATGTTCTACTGTTATTTTAATTCAAATTCAACTTCGATTTGTATCTTTCGAAAAGAGAACCCTGTTACAACAATTATGCTTTATTCGGGCATTCCGTATTTTTTTTATTAATTGAATCCACGCATAGTGCAAACGTACTCGACTTGTCCGTGTGACCAGGCATGACAATTCATTCTTTCTAATAAACGATTCCTGTCTCATGAGATTATTCACTAAGTTTAAGACACCTATCCTAATTGATTCATCTTTTTTTTCATCCGGTGAACAGTAACTAAGTCGGTTAATTAAAATTTTCAAGCCTGAATTAAGCGACAGATTATTTAGTTATAATCTACTCACGAATTATTCGTAATCTCGAAGGAACTAAAATTAAGTCCAAGAAACATAAAAGTTGACCTTGAGGTGTGCGCCTCGGAGTATAAATGTCTTGTGATGTCTTTCTTCATGGCCGAAATGAGATGAAACTCTCCGGAGATATCTGAACCCGAAAGGCAACCTATTGCGAGAGACCCAATAGATCTGATGTCTTCATTGCTGATTTGTGCAAGTGCCTCGATGTCATTATGAGCCCAAGTTATTGTATAATAAACGAAAAACGGTTTGATCTCAATAAATATTGTACTTTCACGATTATACAATTAATGGATGGGTTACGTCCAGAGTCGAATTCATTCAATTACCGCCCAACAGATGAGATTCCAATGTAATCGCAAACGATTCTCTGTGTTGGAAACAGGGAAAAGTAAGCTTCCCCTACAATGGTCGTCACGGTAGATGGTATGTAATGTATAAAAGGAAACTGACATATACTGTTTGACAGTCAACTAGGCGAATTCCTCCCGTGCTCATAAATGAGCTTCGGGCAAATCGAACACTTATGAAATGCACTTCCAATAGCTGTTATGCTCATGAGTCATTTTTCATTTGAATTGCTTTTACAGAGGCTTTGTTATTTTACACCTGTTGCATCAGCGATCCTTGTCGAAATCAAGAAATCGAACATTTTACTGGTATTTGACTAATAGAAACAGAAACACAGGTGACTATTTTTCCCGATGCTTTCCGTCTGATGTGAAGCAATAGCATAATAAATCCGGTGAATGACACTCAAAACGTCAAGCGTTTGGAAGAACAAATATACTAAAAGTCAGGGTTTGTTGCACGAGTTTGATCAATACCTATTAACCATGCACTGTTAGGACGAGAAATGACAAACATAGGTTTAAAGAGGTTTTGGAATGGAGATGTAGGGTACTGGTGTTCAATTGGTTGCCCATGCAGAGGCAAATGTTTTTGAGGACTCTGAGAGCTTGCACTTTGGCGATATGAATGCCAATCACTTTAACCGCGGACACGAAACCAAAAATAAACGCACTCTTTGTGGGCTGCTTCAAAACTGTGCACATAATGCACCGTATTGCAGTTGTATAAACATGAAATTGTATGATATACATATTTCATAATAAGTGGTATATAAATGACTAGACAAATTTCCCTGGAAGCGCATGACTAGTTTCGCGTTTTTTGCCGCTCATCAGGCATGCATATCCGGTAATCTTTTTTCAGTTCATTCATATACATGTACCCAGGAAGTGTATTTTTTCACAATAACCTTGTTTGCCACACCGGGGACTTTTAGATAGACGGCTCTTTCAGAGCCAGTCCAATGAAGAATCAATGCAATGATTCGATGTCTCGTAAGTGGATTAGATGCTACTAGCCGCAATCAACGTGACTTGATCGCCTCTATGGAATATTTTTTATAAGTAGTATGCGAACGAGGGGAAAAATTTGGATGATGATTTTCCCGAAAGTTTTTCATACCAGGATGAAAGTTCTAAGCATACAAAGCCACTTATGTCTTAGTTTCACATCTGAGGAATGGGGTTGAACACTTCTGTGGGCGATGCACCGGGTGGTTTTCTGTGTTACGTGGTTTTGCTGGTCGTTATCGGATGGCTTGCAGTACACAAAATGAAGCTGGAACACAATCGCATGAAGCGTACTTAGCCAACCTTACTAAGACATAGCCTTTACTCGCGTTCCATAACTACGCAAGTAGATTCTCCGAATGTGAATGATTTATCGACTTCATGACTCTATTAGTCCGTCTACAATGGGAAACTGTGAACGTCGCTATGGTGATGATCTGACTTGCCAAGCACAGGCGAAATAGATCATCGGACAGGTTGCGTTACAAGGTATATATATCGGACAACTGTTTGCATAGCACTCCGAAACGTTCCTCAACAACCCCCCTGTACCCAACCATGAGATATGTCAACATACCCCAGTCTGCAATGACTAAAGGACGAGTATATGTATGATTTGTTACTGTTTAAAGTGGTTGTCAAGTATAACTTGATTTAGAATGACCGCCTGTCTCGTTCCCAGTTGGTAGTCAGAGAATCTGCAGTTCGGCGAGTCAAAAATGGACACTTGAGATGCACCAGACTTCCAATTTTCTCGGGTCAGATCAGTTTCACTCACCTCCCGACTCGTTCGCGGTTTTGGGAACAAAGTTGTTTTCCTTTGGATCAATCCTCAATGGTTCAATGCAGTCACGTCGAACGTTCTGTTACAACATAATTGAGTTTAGTCCCACTGACGGTTCACAAGAGTTTGTAAAAACATCAAGTGGTCAGTTTTACTAGTGATAATTATAAGCATTTTCAATTACACACACAACCTAAAGACTCAGGTATGCGTATCACAACATTTATTTACTCATTTTATTCTATTAAAAGAATACGTTACTGGGAATAAAAATAAACACAACTCTACAGCTCTCTCATTGTTGTCTGTTCAACAAAGGTATCCCCAGCGGAGAAGGGTGTTTGCTTATGAATATAAATATGAGAAAATGCGATATATAGGCCACTCTTGTCCACGGTAGTTGAATAACTATAAAAATAATGTAGAAAACGTGTTTCAACTAGTTACCTGCTACTGACTAACGGTTTTCTTTCTCCGGTAGCTTCATGGAAGATAGATGAATCCAAAATGTTTATTTCTGAGTATCGTTTGCATCGCTTGTCTTGTATTGTGACTGGTCACCGGTGTACCTAACAAACTGCTTCTTTACGTTCAACTAAATTTATTCTAGTGAAGTGCTACTCACTAAGTTTTGCGTGGAGGAGGCGTGCTACCATCAATCGGCCAATACCGGATGGTTTACAAGGTCTTTGCCCCATCGTCCCTTAGTCTGGAATGGTTTAGAGATAATTTATTGTTTCAAAGCGACTGGAAGGGGATTTTCATGTCATATTTATCATCGTCTTCATCAGCTTGATTGTTCCTTGGTGAATATCCAAAATTTAGGACGTTTAACCCCGTCCACCAAACAATATGTGATTCAATGTACTGGAAATTGCTAGCCCTCAACAGATTACATGGACCACCCTCCCTTCTTTTGGTTTATCCAAGACTCTGGTTGGTAATTCTCAACGGAAGTTCACCTGCATTGAAATGATCAAACTAAGTGTAATCCGACTCGTAGCAAATTCATCTGCTGATTTGTGTTTTACCAAGACTATTTCGCATAGTTTGAAGTCGGCCAAGTGGGGATTTCTACTCTCGAAATCCAGGTTTTCGGATGTAAATGATATCTGTCTTTCCAGTACACTAAACAAACATAGAAAAGCAGCCGTGATTGACAGCGAGGAAGTTGACTCGCCCGAAAGAATACCCTGGGACGGAGCAGGCATGAGTGGTTTCCTCATGAGGAAACCTTTCGTTGCTTTGGTCCGGTCATGTTTTTTTGTGTGCCAATTTGTTGGTCAGCTTGGCACGCACAAAAAACATTCTGGTCCAATGTGCTTTTCCATTTCAGATTGAATGTAGTAATCAAATAATGCTTATCGTTTGAAAGAAACATCAAATACAGTACTGCTGATCTCGTCTGAGCAGTTCCTGACCGTCGTCATGGCGAGAGAACCTATTCATTCTGCGGGTTGAGTTACCAATTATCTAATATATTTCAAAAACATTTCATACATGCTCGACCTACTTACATATTATTACTCTTATCAAATTTGAAATTAGATAAACCATTTGATCGGTATCGTCAGTAAGAACATCTATCTTTGCTTCGCCACCGATTTAGTAACAACCGATGAAGAGACGAAACATTATCTGCACCAAAGCTATCAGGAAAACCTGTTGGGGCAGTTGGCTTACGCGCAAACTGGTGGATGTCAGATACTCCTGTAAGTTGGATTGGCTATTCGAATGTGAAGAGATCAGTGCTCTGTCGGTGTGGCCTCGTATCTCAACTGGTCGAGTGTGTGCTGTACAAAATTGTACGGGGCGTCCATGCGTGGGTTCGAATCCCACCAAGGCTACTGAACTTTTCACAATCGACCAAGAAACTTCAAATCTGCCAAACAACAATTGGAGCATAGCTTTAAATCATATCCGGAGAGTTTTGTTAGAAGCTTGATCAGTTTGAGTTTCCAGAAAATGTTAACTGTGTGTGATGCCGTAGAATGTTTTACAATGCAACTCACTGAACGGTCAGTAGTTGACAGAACAATAATTATGAAATGAAATGTGTTTTTTCTTCTATCAACAAATCAAGCAAGGAGTAGTCCATTCAGTTGTTTAGATGCATCAGGCACTGTTCATGGTTTTGAACGTGGGTTTCACTCCTCTGGAATTCGTTAATTCTTCCCGAGGAACAGCAAAGGGCACTGGATAACTGTTTCGTTCTTATAATCTAAAACTAATGATTAGGCTTATTCGCACAAGGTGATAACCATCGACCGTGTAGCTCAGGGGTAACGGTTTAAAGTACCGACGCGCAGAGATTCGCGTTTCGAGTCCTGACAGAGACACAAGAAGTACGCACTGCTGACCAGCCCCAAACAAGACAAAGCAGCTGCCCAGTGCTCTTTGTCGGTTATCACAAATACTTCCATCGCAATGGAATGTGTTTTCATTTTACTCGTATCGAATTTGCTCTCCTTTGCTTTCTCCTGCAAAAACTCTACAACTACGGAGTAAGTGGTTTGGTTCTGGACTGGATCAAGGAGTTTCTCCGACAAAGAACCATGTCAGTTCGTGTTGGTGACTCGTTATCAGAGCGTATTATCGCTACCCGGGGGGTTCCTCAAGGATCCGTACTGGGGCCTCGTCTCTTTCTTGCATTTATAAACGACCTGCCACATGTCCTTGGGCCTAATGCACTGCCATTTGCAGACGACGGTAAGATCTGGAGAACTGTATCACATCCTAAGGATCATATAGCATTCCAACAAACGATCGACGCAGCCCACCGATGGTCAGTCGCCAACGACATCGAGTTCAACGTTTCCAAATGGAGAATCATTTTCATGCGGCGTAAGACTCGTTTCTCCTACGTTCTGGGGAACCAAATACTACCGCATGCCACTGATGAAAGGGATTTGGGAGTTATGATACAGGAGGATGTAGGATGTTCCACGCACTGTGCCAGAGCATCATCCATGGCTTCAAAGCAAGTGGGACTATTCAGACGTGTTTTCGGGCAGTGTGAAAGAGCAGTGTTCCCATGCTTATTATCAGCGTTCGTTCGGCCGCACACGGAGTATGCCGTTCAAGTATGGAATCCATGGTTAAATCGCGACAGGAAGGCTATAGAACGTCCGCAAAGGCTGGAAAAAAAATTGGTGAAAGATTTATATAACAAGACATACTCTGAAAGACTGCAACTATTAGGACTTCACTCATTCGAATACCGCCGACTTCGAGGGGACCTAATATTGGCACATTGCGTACTGCATCAACCCAACCACCCTTGACGTTCTCTGCTGACTTTATCTCATAATGATAATCTCAGTGGACATCCACCAAAGGTGAAGACCCAGAACAGCCACCTTGATTGCCGGTATCATTCGTGTGCAGTCAGAGTGTGCGGCGCATGGAATTCCGTCCCATCTGATGTAGTATGTGCTCCTACAGTTGAACTATTTAAATCGCAACTTGATAAAGCATTGGAACACTTAAAATTTTACCATCCGTGAGTGATCACGCACATTATTATCATTTTTATTTTCTCGTTGTGAAGTTATTCAAAACATTCTGTAAAAATCCTATGAGGTATGATAAGCTTTAGCTTTGTTAAATCGCCCATAATAAAACTTTGACTTTGACTTTGATATTTGGAACAGTTCAAGTCAGACATTCGCCAACCACAATCCATTATGAGATAATCCACTTGTGTTTGCCGTGGATGGAGAAAACTTAATTGCAATCACCTATCGATTTTCATATTGTTGACTGTAAACAGGAGGGTGACATCTTCCGTGGCATTTTTTCTATCAGAAAACTGTTTGGATGTGAGAAACAAATGTGCGTAATTAGTTGTACGTGATATAATTGTTCAACTGTCTGAAAAGGCGTTTTAGTCAAAAGTAGGACAGCTTTTTCGAAATGTATTCTGGGATCCCCGTTCGGCCACAACATCGTTTATTATACAAAACAGTTGTCTAAATTGTGGGTGTCTTGAATAGGTATTTAATTGCCAAGGTCACCACAAATTTCCGGTCTTAAATGACGTTTATATCCTCGTGCCTTTCACGACAAATATCAGGTGTGTGTGTGTCTGTGTGAAAACGGTTTGGAGGGGTGGGGGGTCCTTAGGCTAGTATTTGTGATCCTGGGTCAACGTGTACCTATCGCAAGAAGGGGCTCGAAAAACAGTTCGGTTTGTTTTTTCTTCATTCCAATCCCCAGCCGGTCATATTAACTGATTTCTGTGGGATTTGCGCGCGATATTGAGCAACCGTTAAGCGACTGGAGAAAAACTGGCAAAACTGGATTGCAGTGCCACCGATATTGCGCATTGATCTGTCTGTCAACTGGGTGCATTGTTCCTCTCGCTCGCTCGCTCACTCAACAGTGGGTATGGCAGGATGAACTGTGAACCGGTAGTTCACAGAGCACGCGCGCGACAGAGAGGGAGATCCGTTTATTGCGTTTGTGCGCCCAGTTGAAGACTCGTTTGTCCACTACGTCGAGATATCCAGTCATCGTAGCATGCGTTAGTTCCGTTACGAAAGTTCAACGCGCTAAACCTTAAATGCTCTTGCCTACTGCGCTTCAAGGATGTTCCTGAGAATATATCAAATGGCAATATATCGGAAAACGAAGGAGAAGTTCCGGCTATCAATTTTGCTGCTGTTTGTGAAAATCGGGTCCGAGAACCAACTGAATAGGAAAAACGTGTAGAATGTTATGCTGTATGTGCATCACTTGTTGTGATAAATAATACGGTCACGTGTCTCGCAGATCGATGGTACTTTGTGTTCACTGAGATAATTGGCTGACGCTTGATGATGGGTACATGTGTAATACAAACATCCTCTTTTACAACATTCTGTGTGAAAGACCTTTCTCATACTTTGGTCGACAGGCACCTTGGCCATGGATTGCGTGATTATTGTTAATTCGCTGAAATCAAACCAAGTATATGTACTATGTGATGCACTTAGCCCCTAGAGTTCACCCAGAGGTAAAAAAAAACATTAGACACGTTCAGATGTAAAGTAGGATTAGCGTTCTCCAACATTTTCCAAATTTTTTTTACAGTACAGAGAAACGTCTCGCTTTTGCATGAAAAACAAACCCCAGTACTTGTCTCCGTTGATATCGAACAATAACAAAAATAACAGTCCAGCGTTAAGCGCACTGGTGCGTTGCACAGCATTCTTGGAAACGGGGAGAAAAATGAACCAGAACTGGCAGTAAGACAATTTAGACTGTGCAACAACAACGTTCTGCAAAGCAACATGTCCGTCCAATCCACCCGAGAACAATTTCCCGGCCAAGTTTTCCAGAGCCTAGCAGACCTGAAACGTGGAAAAAAAACGTGGAATCAAAATCCGGAGCGCGGAATCTAACGAACCATTTGTTTTCTCTGTGCTTGAAATTTCAAACTGTTCCAGCTGATAAATTCGGTAAGTTGTAGAATAAAATAACAACAAAAGGACTCCAAGTATTTGTCCTGATTCCGTTCGTATCTGTAAGTCATCAATTTTTGGGAAGAGTATTGGGCTGAAATTCAGGAAACGTTGAAATAAACAAAATATAAATAGTTTTGTTCAAATCAAAACAGCCAGCGCAAAATTCGAATGCTGTTAGGGTTTTTATTTGTTCCAAATTGAACGGATCTTGTCTGTAGCAATAACTAACTGGAGCTTTATAAAATTGTTGATTTGACAGTCACTCTGAACTATCGTGGTACTGGGCAGAATGGGATTAAATTTTATCTGTAAGCTTTAATCGACGAGTAATTGTCGGATGTGACTGGAGAATATCAGATTTATTTACACACAACCGCTGAGTGAATGGGCTTAGTGGCACGCAGGTGAGAGGAGAGATCGGTCGCACTCTAGTACAAACAATTTGATCAGGTTTACCCAGTGCAGTCAAACGTTCCTCACGGAAGTGACTGAGAAAATTTGGTGTCTGAAGCCAACGGCATTACGTCAGGAAAGGGGCTGGGCATTGTGATCTGTGGACAACGAACTAAAGTCCAGCAGAAGCGACCAATCAGAGGCCATGCGGTTCAAACCGAGGCTGCTTGGCGAAAGGGATTACAAGTAGGCGACGGGTAAAGGATCCATTCAACCAATGGCATCTCTTTGTACCAGTTATCGAACCCCTTTGCTTTATTTTCATAAACGATCCACTACTTCTGTGACTTTTCCGTCGCGTCTCGTTGGCAAATGGTTCTGGCAAACGATTGCCCGTTTTAGCTCATATTTTGGCCTTAATTCCTGATTTGAGAATCAAATCTGTTCGGATTATTACAGATTTTTTCCCGGACTTGAAAGAGCTGTCTACGACGTCTTGTCTTACCGTGTTCTTTAGCGGACGGCTGTTTCAGTGCAATATCCCTCTTTGAATTTTTAAGTACCAGATGGAAAGCAGGAGGCGGAAACAATTTACTTCAACCTAATTCATAAACCGTGTGAGGTAGTTGCCCAGTTCAGTGTGATATTGGTCAATTTCGGAATGATCTGTTTCACTTTTGCAGTGAGGAATTGGTTCTGATAATTTGCGCATGGTAATTTGGAAGGAACTTTCTGGTGGTAATCTACAGTTCGCTTCAATAAACAGGTAATGTAGGTATCGTATCCACATCATACATAATTCCAGTACCGTTTTTAACAAACCGTTGAGATGCAGTAGAAATTGAGTCTCATTTCTGTTCCTACCTAATTGGTATATTGCGGGATAGAAGAGCTTACAAGTTATAGCCGATTTAGGACGTAATTAACTTGCTAAAACTACAACAATCTGGTGACGCAAGTCCTGTAAAATTCATGGAGACCGTTCTCGCTACCCAATCATTGATCAATTACCGTAATTGTGAGACGCATTTTATAGAAACAGGAGCAAGCGACAATTTAATATGCAGGAAAGAAACCACTGCACGCGGATGTCACCATAAACCCCATTGTGATTGTACACCATGAGCACAAAATACACTTAGATTGCAGAAATGCGTAGTAACACTCGCGCCAGCCAGCTTCCGTATTCGGACAGACCAGATTAGATGCACTCATAAGAACTTGAAAGAAGCAGCGTACGCAAATTCATACTCGTCTAAATTGATCACGTGTGATCTCCGTTAGGACATTCAATTTCAAAGTGGTCCATTTTTACTTGAATTTGAATAGAAACGCAATTGTGCGACTATTTGTCATAAGAAAACCGGTTGGATTGCATCGGCGTGGAACACCCAAAAGGATCAAGGAACAAAGCGAAACTGGGTGTAAAATGCATGTGTTTCAATGAGGTCTAAATAAAAACACAAGAATTTGAGAAAATTGATGACCACAAGGAAACAATTTGCTAGTAAGAAGTGTACTCGGGAAGAAAGAATACCCGAATTAAATAACTATCAAATACGTCTCGGTATAATTGAGCAGGAGCATCGTATTTGTAGCCAAAGGTCGGAAAAAATAAAACGCTTACGTTCGTTTGTTTATCGTTACATTCAGTGATTCCGGGACAGCGGTTCCATTCAGTCAATTACAGTTTTGAGAAATATTCAAAAATTGAACATGGTCAAATTTTGATTTGATATCATCGACTTTGCTTTCGATTACGGCAATACATTCTTTCCGTTTACGCGGAGACTTAACCAATCCAACTTATAAAAGAGTTACTGCTACCCATGTGTTTTGGACACTGAAATAAGAGAGTTGAACTTATTGGCTCTACGACAATGGACAATTTGAAGTTGATAAACGGTAGTTATATTTGGGTGTATCTGTCTTTTTTATTTTATCATATAACCTACAAAAAATAACTTTACTCTAAAAGAAAACAAAAGATATTTGAAAGATGAATTTGTCGTTTAGGGAGCCAAAGAAGTTTGAACTGAAAAGCTAAGAATCACTGGACAGCAGTTTTGATCCGGTTGGGTCTCATCGGCAGTATGAATCCATCGACCCAACTGGAAACCGAACGACGGGACCTCAACACAGGTTGAACGCAAGCATGCTACTCACTCGGTAGCTGATCAGACTGTTTTTCATTCTCAATATACATGATATAGCACAATCCATCTTTGCGAGCTTGTTGCTGGTCACAGACCTCACCTATCTCATCTTCAGGCTCCGGGGTTAAGATTCGATTGGAAACATTCACAACCTGACTACTTGTTTCATATGAGTAACGGAGTATTTGAATCAATTTCAAAGTTAAATTCGTCATATATAATGTATATATATCGTGTAAGTGGAAAATAAAACGCAGTCTAATCAGCTACCCGGTGGTCGAGAGGGTAGCATGCTTGCGTTCTACCTGCTTGGTATCGGGTTCGATCCCCAGTTGGGCTGATGGATTCGCACTGCTGATTAGAACCAACCGGGTCGAAACCGCTTTTCAGTTGTGCTTTCCACGCTTAATTTGCTATCTAAACGACGAATTCCCATTTGAAATTGAATCAAATGCTCCAAATACTCATATACCACAGGATTTCGGATGAACAACGTTCCACTTGCAATGTTTTCATCTTGGCTTGCAACAAACACCGGATATTATAAGCACAGATACCACCGTCAAATTTTTCCCTCCGAAATCTCTGCCGGGAACCATTTTATATCGATGAGCGTGTCATCGGTATCGTTTTTTTTTGGATCACATGCCACTGGTATCTTCCCACAAATAACAAACGCAAAGTGAACGATCACTCCCAACACTGAAGCGTCAATGGATTTTCGAAGGAAAAGCAATATCGAACAGTAGGCAGTAGTCTCACTAATATATTGATAACATTGATAACATAATAATGACTTCTATTAACGTATACTTGATGACGGAATGATTATATTAAATCCAACCGAAACCATATATTGGCACTGTGCTTCCCCTATCATACTGGACGAAGACGGAGCGGACCAAATTAGTTCGACCTATGGATGAGTTTCCTCCCAAGAGTCTCTTGGTGATCAAGCGCCTGATCAAAGATGTGAAGCTGGCTTCCGTGGGAAGCTGATTTTTTGAGGGTGTGATTCGTTCCGAACGGTCTGACTTATCGGTAATGTCGGTAGATGAACTGTTGGAATGGTGATTCAGCGTTCTGTTATCCCATGCAGTCTGTTCTTTTACCTACAGGTAGCTGCTGATACTTTTATCTAGTTTTAGATGGCTAAAATACCCGATTACATCTCTTTACTTATATACGACACTGTTAAAACGGTTTCAGAGACCAAGAACAGACAATTGTTGCATGTTGAAAATTAATTTCACATGCAAATTCACATGACTCAGGGTCATTTGATTGTAAAAACGTGCCTTGAGAAGGGTTACCCACGGTAACCGAAACGTCGGCGAATATAATTCTCTACCAACATCGCTGTTATTTACACGATAACAATCACAATAAAACAACACATGGCGCGTCGATTTTTCGATACACACCTAACATCATTTAGTCACGATGTGTTAGTCAGCTTCACGAGGTCCTGAGTTAGGGTGATGGGTCAATTACCAACCCAAACGTCTCGAAAAGTATCGTATGTTGCATAAGCTATAACATTGAGCGCTATCCAGGTTAAAAATCGAGTCTAATCATTTTTGAATGATTCGCGTGAGGATGGTGATTGAAGCTGAAGGCTGAGCGACGTAATAGAAGTGCAAGTTTCTGAAGGACGCCGCTCACTCGCATTGTGATACCGATGACAATAATGATGTCATTGATAAGGAAGACCGCGAAGCGGATGGCGATGGTTGATGATACTGACACTGACTCCGTTCGTCCGAATGACCTCGCTCGACGATGGCTTGCAAAATGTTCTTTAGAGTGCGGTTGTTTTTATCGGGGAATCTTTTTCATTAAGAAAATATGGTTAGAGTTGGAATGATTGCGGATGTTGGAGTTGGTTTGTTCTTCCAGTTGGAACTGTTGTTCCGAGAAGTTTCGTAGCCAGGCTAGGCAACATTAGTTTGGTGTTGGTGGTGCTAGCCTATGGGATAACGCCAACCGTGAGGCAATGCGTTACAGTTTCTGGACAAAAGTGATGATTCAACCCTCCCAGTTGACGCCAGTCAAGCGCCTACGTGTTACTGCTTTTGAACAACGAACCGCAGTAGAATGGTGAAAACCATTCTGAAGTGCTGCGGTCCAGACAGAAACTGTATGGCATCACGAATAGAAGCCGACCATTGGTGGATAACTGGATAACCAATAAACTTCCTTTGTTTATGTGATTTACTTCCCTTGATTTCATTCATTGAACGAACTACTAAGTCTATGGCCTTTCTCTTGTATTTCGGTTACGAGCGATACCAGCGTAGAAGTGCTAGCGCGATACTGCGTTCACGTTGCGTCCGTGATCCGCAGTTCGTATATCGTGATATCTGCCTACGTTTACTACTACAGTCACCCTTAAGGTTTTGCTGTTGCTGTTGCCTAAACTGGCTATGAAACGTCTGCGAACAACACGCATAGCTCGGAGAACACATCAGCACCAAAAACACAGATTGAGTTACCAGGTAGGTAATGACTTTTGGTAATGTACGAGGTGAATGATAAGCGTACCGCGTTGCACTTTCGTTCCAAGCTATTATGTATGACCCAAGGTCTCCATTGTTTGGAGAACATTAGATAGCAATGTTTTAAATAATTGGCCTTTGGAGAAATATTCCGACTGGCAACCACGCTCTCCACCTGCAAGTCTCTTTGAATGTTCTTGGGTTCGATTGCAAGCAATTAAAAATCAAGACGACCATAGTAAAAGCGCATGCGCAATTGGATGTTAAAAAATCTTGGATTCCCTCAAATTATTTCAAGTATATGTAATTCGAATCCCCCCATATTATTCTATCCTGTGGGTTTGAAGATTGACATATTATCATACACATACGTTGAAAATAGCAGAAAAAGACCTAATTTATTTAGCATTTGAATTGTTACTAAATATCGTCTATGAAAGTTAAAAAATCAAAGTCTTCCCAGAGTTTTTAACAATGCTGTGCATTCTGTTTGAATTATTCTCTCGGGCATTCAGAAGATCTGACTGTGCGAAATATAACGCCTTCGAAAGACGAATTCCGGGGGACGAAATACATATATAACATCGTACACGATGAACAACTGGACCATGTTTTGATAATTGAACGGTTGAATTGGAATGTCTTTTCAATTTTGACCTGCTAAAGCCAGTGACTTCAAACAGAATGATTGATCAATAAATCCGAGATTTCAAGAAGAAAATTGAATGACTTTATACATTCAATTTTTCACATAATAAAATACGAAATTGAGTATCAAGACTTATGACCTAAATAGTCTTTTTCGGACTACCTCAAAGCACTCTGCTTCTCATGATAAGCAGTGAGCAGCTGAGCGGAAAATTCAGCGAGAAACAGTACGAGTGTATGTCTCAAGCAGAAATACGATTGAACACATAAGAGTGATATGAGATATCGCGGTTGCCTAATTCAACAATAATTAATCAAGTGACCCCCGTCCGAACCTGTCCACAAAATGCCAGGGGTTCAAGTCACCGTAGACAGTACAAATTTCGGTTATAAACGGCGATGTTGGTGGTGTTGGTGGTAGTGTTGGTTGTAATAATCGTTTTCAGTTTTTACAATCATTGACCATGGGGTTTCACCCAGTGGTTTTTGGTTGCCGCTGCCCATTTTGGGGTGAGCGTGTAAAGGGAACATTGGAATGTCCCGTTCTCATTATTAGTTTGATATTGTCGAGATGTATAAGTGCCACTAAGCCACATCACTCTATGTCTGTGACCATTGGTCACGATGATCCTGATGTCCCCATATGGAAAGCTTAGAGCAAATTGTGAGCATGTCTTCTGGACAGAGTTTTGAAACCTTTATGACAGGTCTTAATTTGGCAAACCTGACATTCTTTCCGTCAACAGCCTGCGTTACCAAATCATTCCCTCATTGGTAATACATTTGCTGACATGTTAAGTCTCTGCAGATCGACTAGTTCCTCCAGTGGGCAATCACCTTGAGCTTCACTTGTCCGGTTACTCCAGGAGACGTGTGCAATGCAACATCGACAGCGGTATTCGAACACTACAAGTCTGTCATACACCTGTTCTCGTAGTGCTCAAACCTCTGTCCCGTACAACAGAACTGGCTAAACTGCAGCCGCATACACTTGATCCTACCATAAATTCGGCCTCCGAGATGATGCCGCACATTTCTCAAATTGGTAAACGCCAAGGGGGTGCCAACTCAACATTCATGATGTGTCCATCAGGTGTGAAATAGATACCAAGGTAAACTGTGTTCATCTTCTCTCATAGGAATATTTCACATCCTTCAAAATCAGAATGTGCATCACATTGGACGACACTCCAACCGTCCCGAGGGAGCTTACAATCAACCCGGATCCTTACTTACCAGTGCAAAGTCGTAAGCATACCTCAGGTAAAGTAGTTTGTCGCTGGGTGAAAAACTATACCGCTGTCCTTGGATGAGTACCCGGTTGTTTCACAAATAAAATCCATAGCAAAGTTATAAAGCAAAGTATAAACAGTGAAGTTTTAAGAAACATGGTGTTCTTTCTGGTCTAGGGTGAAAAGAGCCATAAGCTCGAATGCAGCTTCACCCAGTAGCAGATATCGATCCCTCAATCCATTTAAATCTTTTGGGCACAACACTCAGGGAGAGAATGCACTTGAACGGTCGATCGAGTCAAACGTCAATTTCAGATCGGGGAAAACAGAAATGTTGGATCAAAAAAACATCTTTATTTAAAAGTGTGGTAAGGATTGAAAATGTGATCACTAAAACGTCAACCAGATCTAAAAAAAGTCTAATATACTAGCGTACATCCGTCACGGGCGGCATACGATCCAAACAGTATTATGCCCGAGGCAAGTTTGCAGGAAGTGTTCATGGAAGCAATTAGTGCCAAATAGTATCTAGAGCTCGAAGAATCTGCTCATAAGAATTTTTGGAAGATAAACTCAAGTTTATCTCCAACGTGCTCAGAAGCAATGGCTATCCCGACCGATTCATTCAACGAAATTTGGTGGAACAAGTACCAAAAGTACACACTGATAGGGTGGAAAAAGGACGTGTTCATTAGTCTTCCTTTAGTTTTGCTTTTAAGGGTGAAGTTGCCGTGGAAACCCTCATCAGACGACTGAATGGAGCGGTAAAAGCCACATTCAACGCCGCGCACCTACGCTGTTTTTTCAAAAGTTCACCACTGATAACCATACGGAATAAAGATAAACTACCGATGTTGACCGCTTCAATGATTGTTTACTCGTTCAGATGCGTTTGTGACGCACTCTATGTCGGTCGTACGGCACGGCAGTTATCTATCCTCATGAAAGAACACCATCCCCGCTGGCTGAGTCGAGGTGGTTCCGGATCTATCACCAGTGCGATTCTCGCTCACCTGGTAGACACTGGCCATCGTGTTGACCCAATTGAAGCATTCCGCATTATCTATCAGGTTCCCCCGAACCGGTCCAAATATGTTGGAATGCATACGTTGGCCATAGCCGAGGCCATCTGTATTAAGCATTTGACCCCCAAACGATGCACCCAGAAACGTTTTATCCAAGCAGTCCATCTCCCCCGAAGGGTTCGCGAACCCACTCCTCCCCCATGACCCCGTTTTCCACATACACAAGCATTCTCACACAACAACACCGATTCCTCAGAACTGGGTCACACGACCGTCGTGACACAACTGCAAACCCCGGAAGCACAGCTTTGAGAATGCGGTGTGCAACACACACACACACACACACACACACACACGTACAAACTCAGACACGCATGCCCATTTTATTGTTCTCCACCCACCCCTAGGATTTTTCCCCCATTTAAACTGAAATAGCATGATTATGAGTTATTGAAAACAATTGTTCGCCTGAAATTAAGTTCTAAACCAATTAGTCTGTTCTTAACAAGAGAATCTATCACGTTTGTTGCAATTCGGTAAGACGATGGATTCACACTATTCATTTGGAACGTGTTACCTTCTCACGGTGAATTCAAGAGTTTCGTCATCTTTAGGACCTCCGTCCTTAAAAGGCGATGGAGACAGCCCATCCGGGGTGGATGCCTCGAACCTTTGAAGAAAACGTATTACCTGGGAACTCACGAGTTCAAGTGGGATGATGATTTCAACTGGAAGTAACTATCTGGTTGAGGTAGGGGATGATAATTTGCATTGGATCTGAAAATGCTTAACCCAACGTTCAAGACGACGTTGCTGTGTACCATCGCAATAATAATCAACCTCATTTTCGCACATTATTCTTCAGATCGTATTCGTAGTTAGACGGATTAGCGTACAACTGACGCTTATCGCCCCAGATTTTGTCATCGTTCCACATATTGCTATCCACCACTTCTGCCAATCATACCTAAAGCTCATGATGAGCTTGTCTGATGGGAAATTTAGCTACCTCCGTGTCATATTTGGCATTGGGAGCAATGACTTGATGAGTATGAGAAAAGATGGTCGAGGTTGACGACGTCCACTTGTTGTGTTTCGATCATGTGACAGAAACCACCGTAGTTTTGATGGACTTTTGAATAGTTTCGCCGCCATTGTATTCAGTGTTCATGGAATCCTTTGACGGTTGTTTGTACTAGGATGCCGTAAGAGGACCCTGCTTCAAAGGCCAATAGGCAACTGTCGTTTACATTTTATTGGGGCCATCGGTTTCCGGTGGAACGTTTGCGGTTGTTGATCAGGCTTTGAAGAGAGGGGGAATTTAGGTAGCAATAAAACCGATTTGGTATCTAGGGGTGTTAACCAATCAGAATCGATCGTTAGCAGTGAAAGCTGATGGCAATGCGGTCGATGTTGGTTCTTCAGTGCGAAGATGTAGGGGGTGTTGCTGTTAGTTGGTATCGGTTCTTGTGGGAGACGTTGGTGCTTAATCTGCACACTATTCAAATAGGCGATTTCCGTTGTGCGTCTGGCTGACTGTGATTGCGTGTGGACCACCCAGACACTAACCTTATGCCCATTTCATCAGTGAAATCCCTCGTCGCGCACCGTATTTCACTGTGTGGTTTGTCACCCATACTAAATTAAGTAAAAGGACACTGCACTGTAAGTGATCGACCGTATTCCAAGTTAGTGTTCAATCTTATCTATCTCGACGCCAGCAACGCCGCAAGCATCGGGTGCCCCGGATTGCCTGATACACAGACAGTGTAGTGCAGGTATGAAGTTGGGTCAGCGAAAAACAGTGGGATAAATGTAGTTTGTTCCGGTATGCGTGATTTGGTAACAAGGGATTTGTTCAAGTGGTTTCAACTGGTCTGGTCAAGTAGCACGACGGTTAATCTGATAGAATGTACGGTCATTGAATTACGGCTCGGTGAAATGGGGATTATGACTTCAACAAACACATAGATTCTGGTTCGCTTGTCTTACTTGGCAAAGACTGAGTGAGTTCCCATGGGGAAATCAAACTAGAAGCATCTCTTATATAATTTAGGGGAGCAGACAATAAAACCAGGCAGACAATAAACAGTGTTTTCCAAGTAGGTGCTTGAGACTTTAACTCAAGGTGGCCCACACCGATAGGAAACCTGACCGGGAAGGTTAGATCTCATTGACCTTTTTACTCTATTTTCACATGCAACTGCATCCAGACTGTATGCCAAACAAATCACGGTACAATAATCTTTATGTAAAAGCCGGACGTTCCATGATTTTCATGTGAGCGGAATACTCCAAAGTTTCCAGGCCAAGGCAGGTAATTTTTTCGAAGAATCCTCAACCGGAGCTTATGGCTAGCCAAAGGCTGACCCGTAAGGCAGCATGCAAATCTGTGTGAGTACCGCACACCATTGGGAGTTGGTGTTCAGTTCATCGAATCATACGCCCTTTGGATGGAGATTGAACGTCCAAGATGCGATATTCAATTGAGCCGGCGACGAATTTATGTCAATTCAAGTCAATTCACAACCAGGAGGGATATAGTTCGTAGTCCTCTTCTTAGTTGATTTTCAGAATCAGAGTTTTTGGCCAACTCCATTAGGAGAACGTATTTTTACCCCGGAAGTCGGTGGAGCGATAGGATGTAAATCCAAATGGGGAACCTGAGCGAAGATTCGACGTGGAACCTTCCAGAAACCTGTCGTACAGAGCATTCGGAAGCAAAAATCGCAAATCCACTATTTGGGAATTTGTCCTTAATCCGCTTGCACTGTTGTAGCTACACCCGTAGCCGCAAAACGTCACTTGATTGAGTCATTCTCATTAATCTAGATAACCAATGGTTACAATCAAAGAAAGGCCTATACTATTCATCCTGGAGATCAGTGCGATTTGACTGATCAGGTTCAGTTGTGCGTTCAACAACAATTCAGCAGAGCTCAAAAATGACCGTCTATATCTCTGACTAATTCGATTACGTAGCAGCAATACAGACAAACCATTCGTAAGCAATATCAGGACAGTAATCACTAGACTGCAATCTTTTCGTTTGAACTTAACCATTTTTATGTATTTATGCGTTGTAATCTGCCACAACTGGTTATCTTTTTATTTACCGGAAAAAGGAACTTGTATTTCAATTCGTCTTGTAATGTGCAATCTCAGAGTGTATTCACTTACGTATGAATTGCTTTCTGCTTATTCTTGTATATAGGCATTATTCGTCTGGCTGTAGAATATCGTCTACGGTGACTATCGCTTCGATTTATGATTGTTACCCTTCGTTCTTAAATCAACTCATTTTCAATCTCTCATTTTTGGTAATGAATCTACTGACAATTGATTATACATTTGTCCTTGTGAACGATTCCAATCCGACTTCTTCAGTGCTGTGACCATCATTCAATCTAAGTAATTTAGATTTATCCTCAAGAGAAAGAAATGCTGTTCTTCACAGGATTATCATTAAGAATACTGTCCCTACAACCAATCGATTTCCTCTACTTGGAAACAACATTTTCATAGGTTCAGAAATTCTCTTGTTTATTAGATTGGATAAAATAAAGTACCCATCAGACTCTATTCTGTTTGTCAAGCTGAGTATAGATGTTCCATTGTTTTCAATTACCTCTTCTTTAAAATATACAGACATATCCACTGGCACGGTAATTGTCAGTTCCGCCATGTGCTGTCTCCAGAATCTTTGACCCTCCAGAGTAGTCATGACTAGTACTACTGCTACTTCTACTACTACTACTACTATTGCTACTACAACTACTAAAGTACTATAAAAAAGCAGTCCCAACATTACCGTTTGCCTTGGGTCAGCGTGTTGATGCCCTTATTGCAACATGGAACGTTTTCATTACTACACGTGTCTCCATATGTTCCTTTCGTATTCCGCAGTTACCTGTTCCATGTGTACCCAAGAGGCCCCGTGTAATAACTAATCAAATTGTTTTTGTCCCATTGTATTAGCTTCTGTAAACTATTCCGCGCAATTTCTTGCCTAACTGCCCCATCTGAGACATGCTATGTTACGTCGGTCACTTTTTCAACTAGTCTCCGAGTCAGTTGCGAAATCCATTTGTTGTACATTCTATTTCGCCGAATCCTATACGGAGGAGGCTGCTTTCAATGCTCTCCTCTGAAGAGAAATAATCTCTCTTGGTTGTCACACGATTCTCTTTGTTGCTGTTGCTGCAAAATTTTAATGCTCGAAGTAGTTTTAGAAATTTTCTAATCCACTGTGGAATATTTTTGGCGTTATTCAGATGCTCGACCTTTCCACCATCTTTTTTTCTATTAAGAAGCTCTTCTGAGCACTTTTACCTGTTACTTAATCTACTCAACTCGAAATAAACAGCGGATACTGTTTGATGATAACCTGTTTCAAATGGGCTTCGATTTCCAAGTCCGAAGTCGATCCGAAACAGTCTCCTTTTAACTGGTCGTAATCTAAATTTATCACGGGATATTTTTCCTGAATATAAACACTATGGCATGCATACAGCCGCACTACCAACCAACCAACAGACAATTATCATGCTTGTGGACGAGTTAATATCCGTTAATCAGAAATGATTTTCTCATATTTTGAGTACCACTGCCAAAAAACTATTGAGGTCCTTCGAAACATAAAGATGGAACAATCGTTAAAATTCAAATAATATGCAATCTTTTTTTCCCAGAGATTTGGGATCGTTTTCTCCTAATATGCTTAGTACTCAAATGCTACACTTTACTGTAACGAAACCTTACTAATCTTCGCCACCTCTAGGGCCATGCATGGGCGTTTAGTTTTCACACGTTTCCATGCCCTCCTCAAATCAATGAATTGTGATTTCGGCGCAATGATTCTTATGGACATCATGTTCACCACAGTACAGTTGCATTACTACATCCTGTTCTTTAGAATCATTATTCTTATCATTGAAACCCACACGATTACTGAGTTAAGGCTCTGTGGTTCAGTCTCATCGCAGGAGCATTAAAAAAAACGTAGCAAATATTCCTTCCCATGAGAATGGATTATTTGCCTTATTGAAACCAATCATGCTATCAAGCAGCGGGTTGATCTGTAAGGCTTCCATTTTCGATCACGAGTCATGACGATGGCAACGGACAACTGAGTCGAAGTGTTCTGATATATTGCATAGACGGACCCGTTTCGTCAGTTGCCTTAAATCGGGTGACGTGACACGTGAGCTCGACAAAGCGTGGCTTCCAATCGAGTAACCATGTCCAGGTCACACTTCAGTCACGTGATGCAGCGGCTTATTTTCATTGCATTGGGGCTTCGGTTGTTCATAAAACATGATCGAAGAAAAAAAAATTTGGAGTGCCACCAAATCCACCTAAGAAATCGATACAAAGTAAAAATGTGAAAATTTCATCTCTGATTGGTTCTCCAGGATTGAATGTATAGTGACTTTGGAAATGTATTCCACCTTAAGAGGTAGTTGATGCATTGATGTATTTTGTCCCGGCCAAACGGTGTAACCAACTTTCATATTATTTGCATGATTCAAATATGACACACGTCTGATATTGAGGAAAGCTGATTCGCATCCCTTTGACAAATTGCCTAATGAAAAAAGCAAAAATTAAGTTTCAAAGTACAAGTTTTTTAGGGGTATTACTTGTAAGCAGATGCTTTTCTTGTCCCATAGGGTGCGTACACGATTTGAATTGTAACAATGATGAATAAAATGCCAGGAAGGTTTGAGTTGTGTAATATTTGGTACACTGAAATAAAATTTCCTCGAATCCGACGATACCGCGGAGAGTACAGACCCAATGCCTGCAGTCTACCCATGTATGAATCATAAGAAAGTCTTGTGACCATCTTCGTGGCTAGCCTTTGTGGACGCTTCAAGATATTACGATCACGTTGTAACCATTAATTCCAGGTTTGAATGGCATACTCAACATGCGCCCGGATGTAAGCTGACAGCAGATGTGGACTAAAGATAATTCAACACGACCAAAACACACTTAAGTAGACCGACATGTTTCAGTGCTGTTGATGACGCCCTGGTCAATATAACAGCTCAGGTCTTCGTGGACTATAAAACTCAAGTCGTTCTCTGTTAATTCATGCGGTAATAGTTCGTTTTCGAGGAAATAAGGAAACCGACCATGGTGGCACGAGGTCTCTGATACCGAAATTGCGCAGTTTACGGAGCAGTATCTCATGGTTCACCCAAACGCTTTGGAGAAGCAATTATTGTCTGATATTTGGTGTGTTCAAATGTCTTTATTTATCAAAATGCATTTTATATCACACTGCAAGTTTTCAAAATTGTTATTAATAACACTTGAATTGCAGCTTAAAACTGCAACGAAATATAGTTTCCTGGAGATGTTTTCTGTAGAGCGTAATACGCAGTCATCTGGTTTTTAATAAATTTCATCTTAGAAGTAAACTGGCCACAGACTCTAAAGAACACCAGGCTCTTATGGCAAGGTATTCGCCTTCTCTGTGGGCAGAACAGAAAACATTCTAATACCTCTGTGGATGTCAACAGCCTCAACTCCGCTTTTATCCACCCGTCAAACGAGAGCCAGATTCCCTCAATCCTATGCAATGAATCCACTTCAATGCCCTTTTCCAATGATTTAATCTTTAAGCTTCTTCGATCATGCAAAGCATCCTCAGCTGCAAGCCCTGATGGTCTTCCTCCGGTACTTCTGAAATTTGGAGCAGCTTCCCTAACCAATATGATGACATCCATCGTCAATGAGTTCCTATCTTCACGGTCAATTACTCATTCTTGGCGTCCAGTGACCAATATTCCGATCCCCAAATCCACGTCCGCAACTGTTCTTGCGAAACGGTTTCGTCCTATCACGTTGACCTCAGCGGCTCTAGAGGTAACTGAAAAGCAATCCTAAGTCGGTTGCAGTCGGACACCACAATTCCTCACGACCCCCTTCAGTTTGCACATAAACCAGACAGATCTACATTGGACGCCGTATCCACTCTAGTGCATTTCATCAGCAAATCATTGAACCGTTCGGTCAAGTCTATCCATTGTGCTTTTCTTGACTATTCGTCTGCGTTTGATTCTGTTTCCCGATCACCTCTTCTTTTCAAACTTGAATCTTTTGGCACCCCAAAACAACTACTCTCATGGCTTGCTGAATATTTTACACAGAGGGTCCAGTACACCAAATTAGGAAGGAAGACATCAAAACCTCTTGTTAGTAATCCTGGTGTTCTTCAGGGTGCTATCATATCTCCATATCTCTTTTCTGTCTTTATTAGTGATCTTCCGGTCCCCTCCCCTGCGCACATCTAAAAGTATGCTGATGGCGTCGTTTTGTGTCAAACGGTTTCATCTCCTTCGGAATTTCATTCTTTTACTGAAAACCTATTCCACATACAACAGTTTTCCGACCAATCTGGTCTCAGTCCTAACATATCTAAGTGCGCAGAGTGTATTTTCAGTCTTTCCCGCTCCTCATTTTCAACAGACTCTGCTATTCTTAACGATAAACCTGCATCTAGAATGACCTCAGTGAAGTAACTGGGTGTCACCATCGACAGCAACTTTCGTTGGTCTACACATATTTACAACTGTGTGGGAAAACTGAGAAGCCTATCTTGTTAGTTACGCAAACTGAGGCAATTCCGAACCCCACAACCAGTCCTGTCATCTTTCGTTCATCAATGCGTTTTACCCATTTTACTTTATTACTCCCCTGTGGTGTTTTCCAGTCTCTTAAAACACAACTTCAAAACGATTCGCCGTGGTTTGGTGATAATCAGTTGTCCATAAGTAATCCCAAAAGATTTATTAATCACAGAACTCATTGATGGTCACATCAACTCTTGGTTTAAATTTGCTCAAAAGATTCTAGATGACCCTCTTCATCCACTACACCCTGATCTATCGTCTTGTCGTTCCCATCCGTCCACACGCTCCTCATTTCGACAGCTACCCTCTCGCATTAACATGTATAAAAATTCCCCTATACCCTACCTGGCCCGACTACTCATCAAAAAGGAACAGGTGTCAAATGAACTACGTCAAATGTTTTGTAAATGAAACGTATATCACTGACATTATTTGCCTTTCGTTTTTATTATTTTTATTTCATTCCACTTGACGAACAATGTTCATTTTTAACTGGAATGTAAGCATATATGCTTACACAAGTTAAACAAATACAACATGCAAATACAAAAAATAAAAGCCGCAAATTGTTGATGATATTGTTCACTTCAGAAATGTACAAACATAGGCATATTTGTTTAGATGGTGAATATTTGGATGAGCCCATTCGTTTTTTCACAGGCATCAGGCAGTGTTGACGATCTGGGGTGTGGGTTTCACTCTTTGGGTAATTAACGAACTCCCAACGAGTGTACCCACGTCAAGCATTATCAATAGTGCCTGGTGTCTGTCAAAAACCAAACGGGCTAATCCAAATATTCACCGTCTAAATTGATTGAGCCATTCGCTCAAGGTGATAACCGTCGACCGTGTAGCTCAGGGGTAGGCATTTGAAGTCCCAGCCCGAAGAATTGCAGTTTGAGTCCTGACAGCGACACAAAACGTGCGCACTACTGACGAGTAACAAACGGGTCGAAACGGCTGTCCAGTGCTGTTTGTCGGTTAGTACAAACATTCCATCGCATTTATACAGGTATGTATGAGCATTAAACTAAGGTTCATTCAGAATAGGATGAATTAGTGTACTGTTGAGGAACACCACTGTTAGAAATTCATTTTTAAAGTTGTGACCGCTATATCCGGTTTGGTATACAAAGAGAAGACAACTACTGCCGGAAGTCAACATTTATTTTAATCTCCTATGGCATACAACAAATTTCTGGTTCAGAGGCAGGCGGTAGGAAATAATTGATCTTCGAACATGTTTTAAGGATAGGCGGTCCCAACTGAATGGTGATACCGGCTTTATTTATTGATACATGTAGCAGACACGGGCCACGGGTTGATCCCGTCCGTGAAGTACCAAAACAAAGTGTTTTCTTAACGCAGAGCATCACTAGCAATCATCTAATGAAAGACGCCGGTTAGGAACCCACGGCGATATTGTTTTAAACGCTTCATATCGCACAGATTCTAATGATACCGCATACCGATGGATCTCGTCTGCATAACCGAAAACGAAATTAACCGTTAACTTTTGCTTCGCATGTTGTGTATCAGTTCCCTGCACTTGCGGTGGTGCAAGCAATCCGACCATTTGATAACGAATGTCCGAACACATATCTAGATGGTTACTATAGTCGGAGGTCCACGCAGCACAATCTCAGATGTCAACCCCATAAGATAAATCCTAAGTCATCAATTGCAAAACACGTTATGGCCATTGACCCACTCTTGTTCTGTAACATGAGCCCCAGACTACTAACGTGCGGTGAAGTGATTTTAATCAAGGTACGTAATGCTGTTCTGTGAGCACAAAACAGTCTGACGCAATCAATCAAATTATCGCGAAACCGATTGTAGCAGTTATTCTCTATTCTCTGCTTGTTTCCGATAAGCCACTTCAGTTATCAGAACTTTCTTGTGAAAATACTATGAATAGCTACTAAGAAATAAATAGATAAACTGGAGAAGACCTTTTCTATGACTCTATGCCCAGAACAGGTCATGGGTAGCCTCGACTCTGCCCTAACGCTCGTGTGCGTCAACCCTAGTTCGCTCGGCACAACACTCATTTTGTTTAGAAATGACATACGATAAATTGATTACGTTTACCAAGCAAATCTTCGCACACACCAAAAGTTACGCAAGTTTGATATTCCGAGAACCTAGTTATGTAAGTTTAATAGGCAGAGATGGAGGTTATCGGACACCAGTGTTTGCGCTTGCTAGTGTTTTATCAATTGCCAAATTATTTTACATTGTGGTAACTGAGGAGGTTACAACGCAATCAACGCACTAAATATGGGAACACTGAACATTGCAGATCTCGTTGGCCCCTTCCTTCGGTGGTTTAGACGGCAACGGGCCATCTACCTGTTTGCGGTTCACATAAATTCATTTGGCTGATTACGGTTAATTGCGTTTTGTGAGAGACGGCCAGCTTGTTTGATTAGGTAATGTCAGTTTTGGCTAGATGAAAATGTTGATTCGAACAGATTGTCATTATAGCTAATTCTCATTAAGTTTATCAAATTAAAATTTTATTTTACATTTGCAAATATCAAAGATGTCGTCGGTACAACCGGTTCCCATCGATACGTACGTTCCCTCGCCCGTTTGCCAAAGGTTGTTCTGTCACAGTAAGAAATGTCACTTCGCTGTGAGCTGAACATTCTCCATTGGGGTCAGTTAGAGATGTTTCCACCTACGTAGGTAATCAAACCCTTGTCAATACAGACTTAACTAAGATACACGACCTGTTAGGCTACGTATAATTGTGCATCCGTGTCGATGTGTTCATAAATTTTGGCGGGAAGATGTCTTTCCCTGACCCAAAACAAGAATGATGGAACCATTGCAACCGAAATCACATGTGAACACAACCACCCTAGAATCATTTGATCTTCCAGATTTATCCGGTATGTTTCTTAAAAGGTAATTTTACATTCATCACGATGTATTTGTCATACAATATTGGTGTTGAAAGTTCTTGTTTACATAGTTGATCTCTTACTTGTCACTGGATGAAGTAGAAACATAATAAATCTGAGAATAAACAATAAAACGGATCCAGCCCAGCCGATCCATCTTCATTACAGGTTTTTCGGTTGACCTCTATCCTGAAAGTTGTGATGCAAAAAATTTGTATTGATGGGATTGGTTTTACCTGTGTCTCTGTATATTCTCGTCAGATATGTGGCACGTTAACTGTTATTGTTTATTGTCAATGGAGATTTGCATTTTTTCTTAATACACCTTTGACATTTTCCTGCTGATGAACCCGTTTAAGGCGCTTCAGGCACAGTTGAAACACAAACCCGTGGACTACATGTTTACCAACAGCTTGTCGTTCTGTTTTATCGATTAGCATCAATTGTGTTCTTCTGATCATACGAGATCCACGGATGGATGGAACGGATCTGACTGAAAAGATGTGGACATCGTGCTCATGATTATTGGGAGTATTAGTTTGTCTTAGCCAAAACGAAAACAACGAACCACAAAATCCAAACGCGATTAGGACAACATTTCGATCGTGTGGGAAGGACTTCCTCAATTCGCCTAATCGGTTACTCTCATGTTGTAAGCAATTAAAAGACGATCGGATGATGACATCGTGTAGAACTAAGGATGTGATCTGAACATGCGTGTACGTGTGCGTTAGTGTTAGTTTGAAGGGTGGTTGGGACGAGCGACTTTGGTTTAACCGTGAGGTCAAAATGTGTGAACTAATCCATTTAGCGTTGGGGATCGAGACGTGTATGCACACGTGTCGAATGTTGTCATTACTCTGAAATAACCGCCCCATCGAATCGATTGATTGCTGTAGGTTCAGCGTTGATCAGGAGCGCCTCGGCTATCGAACCACCCACGTGACTTCCAAAACTGATTATGATTAGGAAAAATAAAGCTAAATATGTAGTCAAATAAATGCTAAGCAGTAACTAGTGACCCTGTTCCCATGAGGTTGCCCGCTTCAAACAGTAAACCGTCAGATATGCAACGCAATCAACGTATTCGAGCACACCACTGATCTCTTAACAGAGAAACATGAAATTATGTGATCGTGTATCAATATACTAGCTTCAGTGCATGCCCGACCATGAGGTTTGTTAAACAACTACGCACACTTTTCGTGACTTCCGTTTACCTGTTTAATTTCCACAAACTATCTTCCACTTATCTATAAAATGTCGATCGTCGAAGTGAAAAGCATGGCTTTGTGCTCTTTCCATAGCGTTCCGTAAGGTCTATGTGACACTGAGGTATCGAAAATGTTCTGTTGAATTCTTACAGGGATACGGTAAAACAATCATTTGTTTCTGGTGGGTAATGAAGGATTTGATTAGATTTCAAATGGGAATTCGTCGTACGTATGGCAAATGCTGCGTGAACTAAAAACCTAGGAAGCACTGGACAGCTAGCTCTATCGACTCGGTTGAGTCAGATCACTTGTACTAATCCGTCGACCAAACTGGAGAATGAACCCGGTACCTCACAGGTAGAACTCAAGCGCGCTACCCACTGGGACACCGGGCAGCTGATCAGACCGTTCCCTTTCATTTACGCGATATGGGATTTTTACAGATTGTTCTGAATAACTTCAAACATAAAAAGACAATAATAATGTGCATGATCACACACGAATATTGAACTAATAAATTTTCTATTGCTTTATCAAGCTGCGATTTAAATAAATCAATCGTAGGAGCATACACGACATGGGATAAGAGAGACAGCCGTACAGAGCACACTCTAGCCCGCAACTCAGTGATGCCGGAAATCTAGGTGACTGTTCTCGGTCATAAACCTCAATGAATTCCGTCTGAAATGATTATTTTTAGATCGAGACACCAAATTCCAACTTTTATTATGCGTAAATTACAAAACTGATTCTCATTAAATCCCATAGGATCTATACACGCTGGCTTTGGTTGGTAGTATACTTAAATAACAAATTGTAACGTTCACCCACGGGTACTGAAAAGTGAGGTGTTTTAATGTTTCATCGATGCGTGACTTGAATGAAGCGATGGTTGGTACACAGACTCTGAGGCTGAAAGGGTGACACCTACAGTCTGGCCAACTCTTTTGGAGCAAACGATGTCTTCTGAGGTGATTAGTCCTGGATAATGTTAGTAGAGTATTACACGAGTGGTTTGGTTGATATACGTTGATCAAATCTCCTCGTATTCGACGATATGCAGACGAATAGAGTCCGTAGGTATTAGATTGTAACATTTCGGCCATTTTGGTTGCTGTTCTCTGCGGGCCTACAATAACCTTTTGGTTCCGAGGTAGCCATGGATTCCAAGCCTGGATAGCATACTCGTTGTACGGTCTAATGATAGTAAGCGGGGCAAAAGGTCTGCTTCGAATGATCTAAAGACTGGTTTTAGCAATTCAATGTGTGTGCTGTATTCCCTTTGATGACGCTTCTGAGCAATGTGTGAAACATCACAGATCCTCCAGAACGATAGCTCTGAGCTCCTCTTTCGTCTGGAGCATGCGGTAATAACTGAGTTCCATGTAGGTATGAAAAGTGAGTCCTGTGACGCAACGATACAATCTTGCATTTCTCAAAGTTGAATGCCATGGAATTAGTGATAGACCATGGGTAAGTTACCTAGAGATTTTCCTGCTTGGTTTCATTGTCGTCGTCAGTAAATAATAATAACAGCAAGGGTGGTTGGGTCGATGCAGTATGTGGTATGTCAAGATTAAGTCCCCCCGACTTCGATGATGCTCAGATGAATGCATGCATTCTTTTCTTCTTCTTATATAAACTTTTTACGACTAGTCTTGGGTCACATGGAAATAGATTGGCATTTTGAAACGCCAAATTAAATGCCACCATCGGTGGGCTGCATTGCTGGTTTCTTGGGGAGCCATAGACTCCTCTGAATGTGATCCTGTTCTCCAGATTTTAGTGTCACCCGCCACTAGCAGTGAATTTCACCCGAAGACATGTAGTGGATCTGTTTGAAATGCAAGAAAAAGACGCGAGGCAAGCAGGGATACTTGCGGAACCTTTCGGACAGCGTTGGTATAGTCAGATAACAAAATCCCGTAATTAACAGACGATTAAAGGTGGAATTTGACGGTATGCCTGTATGTCTGGAAAGTGGTGATAGTGTGATACGAGCACTCAGTTTGTATGCTGAGTGGCTCGAACAAACGACAGGCAAACTGTCATCTGTGACACGGTGATTCAGGTTGACGGGGCGTGGACGGAGCAGAGAAGGGATTGTGAAGAGTCATTGACAATCATGATCTGTGTATAGATGGGGGTTTACAATAAGAATATTATATCACAATGTATATATATATTGTGATATATTATATATACATATATTATATCACACAATCTCAACAGCTTAACAGGTCAAAGTGTCATTCATTGTATTCAACACTGTACAACTCATCACCCTGCTCATTCTTGACTCCAGTCAGCTTAATGATGATATTTTGTCAGTGATAGCCAAAAATGCCCATCAATTTGGTTACACTATTTTCGACCAGATTGTGAAGGAATAGTAAATTATCTGATATTGAAACACCTGAGTGTATTCACATCACCCTTGCGTGCAAAGCGACTAAATAAAAAACGACGTTTGAGAGAATGCCACCTTGAAGACTGACCGAGGGTCACCAAAATAGGTGGAAGGATTTGTGTATAAATGATAGAATAGAGGCAAACATTTAAATCACAGTAACTATTGGTGTTATACCTGTGTATCACACGCATATTGGTTTATGATCCGTCTGGATTGATCGGATTCCATCTGTTCCGTGAATTGCACAAATAATCAAAATCAACATTAGGCAATGTAAAACTCATTAGCAACTTGATGAGTGGGCTTGAGACGAGCAAGTTCCAGGGGTTCAAGAATAGCCAGTCGAGAGATTACCAGATAGGCATACCTGACGAGCGGAAAAGACTGCGAAAACGGTCATGCGCTCTTCCGGTTAATTCTGTCCCGTCTAATCACTATAATAACAAAAAAGTCTTCAGTCATAATTTCATACCAAACTCTCCAAAAGTGGAAGTGGGTGAGGGTCAGTTTGTTATTGCTGGTAATGTCCAGAGTTAACGACTTAAACGTACTCATGTTCTTTTTTGTAGTTGACTATCCCGAGCAGAAAATGAATAACTACACTCTTTCTTCCTAAAACCTCCCATATATGTGCCGTGTTTGAAAAATTGCAAATGATGAAAAAACTGTATGACTGAAACACACAGAAGCAAATGAGTGGGGAGGTCAGATACCAGCCCAGATCTTGGATACCGAATAAAATAACAAATGATATCTTTGTAACTGGGATAAATCTTATCATGATAGTGCCAGAATACAATTGGTAATGATGGGTGCCTACAATCTGTCACATTGATTTCACTGGCGACAAATGTTTTTCCGGCAAGTCACCCACTGAGCTGTGACTGGGTTGAAACGGCTCAAGGAAGTAATCCAGGGAAAGACAGGTATCAATTTGGTTCACATCGTAATCTTCTTATCCATACGTTATAAACACAGCACCGGATAATGTTGGTCGTCAATTCCTCTTGCTCTCATTCAGCTGCAAAATAGAATGTAAACAGTCCTCTTTCGCAAAGTACACATTGTTTGAAATGAGTCAAATGAACATAGTGGTGGAGCAGCAATTTGTTTGGTTTTTGCTTACCTTCATGATTCATTATTTAAGTTGAATATTATCCGGTTATTTTTTCTGCAGATCAGCAAAATGGCATTGAAAAAGTGGAAACGTGAAGAACAATAGCGAACGGAAAGTTCGTTTTACTCTATGGAGCTATTTATTCATTGCCCGTTATAATATGGACGATCCGGTTTAATCAAACTGTATTGAGTTACATTTTATCGGTACCGATTTCTGGAACTCTACTCCAATCATCATGTTTAGCTCGGGTACCTTCCTGCCAGGTGAAAATATGATTGTGTTCCAAATATCAAGTGAAAAGTTCAGATTCTATTTGACTGTTTGTGTTTGAAGACCGAGAAAAACGTTGATACTGACTGAGATAACTATATGATGACTGGGTCTTGTGAATGATGCGTGAACTGAAAAGCCAGAAACACTAGACAACTGTTTCAATCCGGCCAGATCACCTCAGCAGTGTGTACACCCATCGACCCAACTGGGGATCAAACCCGGGCGGTCACTGAGAGAAGGCAAGCATACTAACTACTTGGTGACCTGATCAAACCGTTTCTCACTCGGGGTAAACATGCTGTTTATCTTCACATTTAAACCGTAGCATTATGTTTTTTTAAATGAATCTACTTTGTGCTGAAGATGTTTTTTTTAAACCATCAATCTGGATAACAACTAATAGACAACTAAAAATGAGATATACCAAACATTGGGGAGAACTCGGGAAATCAGAGTTAAAGCGTAAAACATTGTGCGCCTTAACTGTCAAATACAGTCCAAATGCATGTGAAAAAACCCAGGCCCATAACATAATGAATACAGTGCAATTATTCTCGCGGTAACATCGCCTGATCCGACAGAAAGTGGAAAAGAATCTCAGGCATGCAATGAAATCAAATCCCCTCACAAATTGATTTCATCTTTGACTACGACAGCGTTTGTTTTTGAAGCAAAGCAACTGAAAAAAATCAATTAAAAAAGCCCGCAACATTTTCCCAGGAACAAATTAGATGAGTCCAATGATGTCACGCAAATTGTTTTCAATCTGCTCCCACCCGAAAAATCATTATGGCATGTTCTCGTACCCCGCAGTGTAGCTCACATCTTCCATGGCCATGGCAGTAATTCACAGACCATGAGTTGTACAAATTCACACACGAATTTGTTTTGTCAGCTTTGTTCTGAGAGAAATTTTGAGGTAAGTGGAAAAATCAATCGAATGGTTTAATATACATTAGCCGGGCAAAGTCGGATTTTTCCTTCTAAGTGTGAGTATACGACGTTGATTTATGATATAATCAATACTACCATTACTACTACTGAATACAATGATCCTTTTTCATCGATTGTATCGCTGGCAAAAACGAAATGTTGCACTTATTATTTGGAGAAACAGCATTGAGAAATTCAAGGGAAATATGGACACGAAGCGGCTGACCTAAAACTGCTTGTGAGGTAAACTGACATTTATTTTAGACGATAGATTCTTCGTATGAATGGGGCGTGAGGCGTGATCAGCTGCCTGGGTTGACCAAATGGGTTGTATACTTGCATTCCATCTGTGAGTTTTCGCGCTTGATTCCCAGTTGGGTCTAGGGATTTGCACTGTTCATGAGAACCAACCAGATCGGAAAAGCTGTTTAAAGTGTCCATGCTTTTCACCTCAAGCTTTATCTACACGACAAATTCGCCAAATAAATGAAATTTTCCATTCCTCTATTACTTGTTTGTTTGAATAATGGAATGGCAAATGCTCTCAATTAAAATTTAACCAATAACAAGTAGAATTGTTCCCTCGGAGATTGTGTGGTATTTAATGAATTAGGTAGATGCGTTTAACCAACCTAACCCATCATGGATTCTAGACATGAATACGGGGTCTTAGTATATTCAAACCATATTATAGAATGTTTTATTTACAGGCATTGATCAAACACATGCGATATGACAATCAAATTGGAAGTATCTTTCAGTCTTCAACTTTATACTTGCAAATCGTTGGCCATAGTTGAAGGGCATTCATTCAGACTATTATCCTCCTGTCAAACGTTGGTTCTTCAGGAAGTGCTCTCGATATATTTTTTCAAGTCCACCGGACAAAAATCACATTTGGTAATTTCTCCACAAGATGAAACACACAGCTGGACCTTATGTTTTCGAAAGATCCTCACCTGTTTTCTGTACAAAGGGAAGCCCCTCTGGCCAACTCCGATCAGTGTATCCTAAATATTATTCCAACAGTCTCCTCTCAAACAAACATCATAGCACACTGACAAACACCTCTAGTCGGAAGATTTTTCATAGGCTGTGCGACCCGGCCCATTTGGCATTGCTGAGCGAAATGGTCTCTGGTACAAGTTTTGATCAGTTCTTTGATCCAAGTGTCTCGGTCGAGCGTGAACCTCTCACGCGTTACTTGAACTTCTTCTTTGACATCTGCTGCCCCAAAGCTATATGTGCATCAGTCCCGCCAATGTTTCTTCGCCCACTTTGAAGACCCTCAGAACAACCAAGGAATGTTTATGTAAAAATCGTGATCGGCCTTTAGTTAAACAAATGTCAGTGAGGATCAAGAATGAGATCCAAAATCTTGACAAGCTCTACACTGAAACCGTACTGGGTGACCGCAATTGCAAGNGTGGAACAAACGTCAAACTGCCCGGGCCTCAATCCACAGCAGATGAACTCAACCGCATGTTTTCCACGTCATATACATATTTACAATCAGTTGATCATCATGAAGCTTCATATGTCAATTCTAATCAGGTGCGGGCACAGATGAGGTGCCTTAAAATATCAAAAGCTTCCGGTCCAGACGGACTATGTCCAGTAGTCCTCAGGGAATGTACGCATTATCTGGCGG
>UZAN01040703.1:0-20220 GCA_900618425.1 Echinostoma caproni
TGCGGTTGCTCAATAATAGCAGAAGCCAACTTCTTTTGTTGCTTACTATACTGGGGCCCTGCATTCTGACATCCAACAGCCGATGGATGAGGTGGTCAAAGACCTTGGGGAAGTCCTGAAGTCTTGAAGTAGTACTCGGATTAGAGGCTTGCGCCCAATACTCCCAGTTCTGTATTTGTCTTCTTTTCTGTAGGTGGGTGCACTAGCTGAAAGGGAGGTTAATGGAAAAGCGAGCTGGCTCCAATATGGTGCAGCCGGGTCAAGGGTGCATGTATGAGGAAACATTTAGAGGAGGAAAGGGAGGATGTGAGTGGAGGAGGTAGCAGGGACAAGCAGGATAAAGTGGGGGGTGTGCTCCAGAAGATAGAGGCCAATTAGATCTGAGAAAGTGTAAGTCCAAGTTGTGAGTCCAGGAGGGTTTTGAAAACCCTTTTGGAGGAGGAGTTCACAATCCGTAGTGGAAGTTTATTCCATTTTGAGATGACCCTATGCGTGAAGACGTTGAAGCGAATGAAGGTTCTGGGCCGGTGTTTGAAGAGTTTTCTTAGGTGTCCCCGTAAATGTTTCAGGCTAGAGTGTGTGAAAAAACGTTCAACTTGGCCTGATGAGAAGAGGTTATACAGAAGAAGAAGATGCCCTCTGATACGTTGTATTTCTAAGGAATGTAGATTCAGCTGTTGTAGCCGGATAGGATGAGGGATTTCCGACAAGACGTACTAGTTTTGTGGCCCTTCGCTGCACACGTTCTAGAGAGTTGCGGTCGCAAATGAGTCAATAATGTACAGTTTGACTGTCATATTGTGAAAGCCGGCATATGTATGTTCCATAAAGAAAATGGAAGTCCTCTTTGGTTATACGTGGGAAAGAATGTTTAATAAGGTTTAAGGTACGAAAAGCAGTTTCACTGACTTTTTGGTTGTAGAAAGAAAAGGAGAGATTGCTTATCCGCCAGAAATCAAGAAGTTTGCGCTGATGCACCATTTGGATTTGAGTTGAACCACTTACCAAGAAAGATTGATCAGAACGTTACCAAAGGACATGCTTGCACATTCTCCGTCATTGATTGGTAAACCTCAGTCAACCGACCAATTTTTCTTTAAGTCAATCGCTGACTGCACTTTGAATGCGTCTGTGCTGCAGCTGTGACATCATCCGCATACATAGCAATCTCTATGGGGAGACGTTTAGGGAGAACATTGATATAAATCAGAAATAGGATGGGACCTAGTACGGAGCCCTGTGGGACTCCTATTGAGACTGGGGAAAGTGAAGAAACCGATGTGCCTATTGGAACCGTGAAAGAGCGGTTCGACAGAAAGCTAGTAAGTACGGGAGAGCAATCGGTCAGTGATGCCATAACTCTCTACTTTGCACAGGAGAGAAATGTGTGGCACTCTGACGAAGGTTCTGGCAAAGTCTGTGAAGATCGCGTGCGAAATATGACCTTCGTCATAGGCACGGATTAAGCTATCCATGACGGCCAGTATACTGGAGATGCATGACTTGTTTGGGAGGAAGCCGTGTTGGGAAGCGTCTACTAAACCGTTCTCAGTTGGATGCCCCAGAATACGTCGTTTTGGGAGGCGCTCGAAGACCTTACTGGGAATGCTGGTTAAGCTGATAGGCCTCTAGCTAGGCAAAAGTCGAATACCTTTGGTATAGATATGGATAAAAATTGCTCTCTTCCACTTTTGTGGAAGGGTTCCAGTGTCCAAGCACTTTTGAAAGAGTTGGGCATATGTGGCATCCAACACGTTCGCGGATTCTTTCAGTATACGGGGTTGGATTTCATCCGGACCCATGGAGCTGAAAGAGTTCACGCGTTTTAGTTGTTCTTCCCCTTCTGAGACTCCTGAGACAACTTAATCAAACGGGGATTGGTAAGTTACTGGATGAAGATTGGGATGACTGCCTGGAGAGGAGATGTTTAAAACGTGGTCGAAAAGGGACAGGCACATTTCCTCCACTTCTGCAGATGAAGTGACTGGGGTACCGTTGGGTTTAAATAGGGTAACGGCGGATGGGGTGTTTTGCCGAGTTAGTCGCATATATGTGAACAAAGCTGACCGGTTTATCCGTGTCCTGGCTAGAATGCCGTTCTGTTAGTCTCTTCGGTACTCTCGGTTGCTTGCTTTGCATAAATTGCGAATACGAATGAAGCCACTAGCATCTTCCGTCAGAACTGTCAATTTGTACCTAGCAAAGGACCGCGAAAGTTCTAGTAGATGGCGAATAGCACGCGATAAGGGTTGTCTGTTTGAGGGTGATTTACAGATGCGGGGCATCAAAAGATGATTCACTGTGCGGATATACTGTTCTATTGTGCTACTGAAGAGATGCACATCACTTATGTGATTGGTTTGTAGGGTATGGGATTGGAGGAAATGCCTTAGGTTGTTGAACATCGTCCTTTTAAAAGAACGAACCTCGCTAAGACATGGTGTGACATAGCCGGGCCAGCGGAATATTACATCGAAAGACAGCACAATTTGGTCACTTGCCCAAAGGGCAATGCTGTTGTATTTTGTCTGTGAGGTGACTATCACCTGTTATGACAAGGTCTAGTAGTGAAGTGATTGCCCGTTTCTGAATCTGGTTGGGCTTAAGACTTGCAGAGACCCTAACAGGTCTGTGACCAGGTCGACTAGTAGCTTTCCAAATGTGTTATTCAGGCGTGAAGTCTGCCCCAATCTATTCGCGGAGCGTTGAATTCTCCTGATATCAGAAGATTGGCATTGGGGGTCGATGGACCTTAAGCTATTCAGTTGTTCTATCAGGTGTTGTGATTCTAGCTCGCCGCAAAAGAGTGAGCGGTCGATTACTACTAGCACCAGTGGCTCCAAGCTGGTCAGGGGAATTCGGACCCAGAGGCAGCCTTTGAGAGTGATGGGAGGGAGTGATAGAACTATCGCTTGGGGGAGGTGATCCCTCTTGTAGAGGAACGTACCAACTGCTTGACTCCTCACTGAGTCTCTTTGGATTAATGAGTAACCCACGGTGGATACTTCGCCATCTCTGTTTTCCGGAGTCAACCAGGTGTCTGTGAAAGCTAAACGATGGTGTTTCTTCTCAGCAATTAACTGTTCGACTTCCAGCATCTTGTTCGAGATACTGCGATAGCTACTGGAAGTGAATTTCAGAGCCCACTCACCAAAGATTTCAGTAGAAACAGGGTTAGAGGGGGATCTTCGGGAGGGGCTCTAATTTGGTCCACTGGTTTGCAACAAGTGGGATACGGAGAGGGTGCGGAATGCGGACCATTCTGATGCATAGTTTCCTCGACCTGTTGAAGAGGTCAGTAGGACGAGTAGGATGGGGTGTGGGGAGAAAAACGACAGTTTGCAATCCCTTACGGGATTGTGCGAAGTAACCTTGTTGCGCACGGGGATTCAAGTCAGGAGAAAGGTAGATTGTGGTGATTATTACCCGGTGGAGAAGAATAATACAAGGGGTTTGCCGAGTAAACCATCCCTGTGCAGCTTTGGATTACGAGGCTTCTTGAGGTTAGCCTTTATCGTAGCAGGGGATAGTTCCTCGGTGTCGAAGCTGTTGGGGTGTTTTAGTTTCGCCGCAGGAGATGTGATTGAGGCCCTGGATATTTATCGTGTCTTGGGAGGTGAAGAATTTGTCGTCGCTTGGTGGTTCACTCGCGAGAGGTGGATTAATGGCAAACAGCGGAGTCTGGCTCGCTGGAACCCTTGTTACTTCTGAGTGCTTCCTTCCGCTGAGTTTGAGCATGCAGTGGCCTGTCTGAGGAAATTCCGCGGACAAGGGTGCACGCCCTTTTCTGGGTCTCCGTTTGGGCGAGAGCATCTACTACCGCTGACTCCGAGTTGAAGGTGATAAAGATGTTCTCCTTCGTCTTATTTCAGTTGGACATCATCCACGATGCTCCGTTGGGTCTGGGCAGGGATGGAGCTGCAAGGATTTTCAGGAAGGTTTTGGTTGCCTAAGCCGGAGAATTGAACTTGGGGAAACTGCCCTAAATTATAATCCGTTTGGCACTAATGGCTGCTGTTTCTAGTTTGACTGCGGTGTCCAATATCTGTTGTTTGATAAGATGATTGTCTGAACTGCAGCCGCAAATTTTGGAAAGTTATCCTTAAACAACGCTCTCAGATGACTNCTTATGTCGTTATCTGGCGCCGCGACTTCCCCTCGCAGTTCGTCTATTATCGAACATCGTAGGTTAATGACAACTAGAGACGTTTCTAGCGCAATTTCAGTGCTGGCTCAGTCGCTGGTTTCGAACACTTCATGTGGCATGGGAATTTCCCAAATGGGTAAAGTGTCCTCATCTGAGGACTCGGACTACTCAGAATATATAATTAAAGAGGAAAGATACTAGTAAAATAAAAATCGGGGACAGGCAGTGTTTACTATGTGGGGAGGAACAGGTACTGTGACTATTCAGATTCCACGGGGACACTAGAAATGGGATAAGAGCGAACAGTGCTAATCTGAGAAAGTCACAATGAAAAATGTATGCACAGGAATACGAATAGATACTTATAGAAACATGTAAAAATGCCAACTTAAAGAGCCTCGACAAATTTTCAACCGCGCGCGGTCAAGGTCAAGGTCAATCCAAATAACGTACTTCTACCTTTCTGCCCTGGTTCAAAGCGCCGTGTAAACTCATCCGGAAATACCAGCAGATGTGTGAGACACGGCATTCGCTCAACGAAACGATGCTATGGCGGTGTTTGAAGTCGATTGTGTACTAGGGCAGGCATATATGCTTGCTGATCAATTGTTCTAGGAAGTTACACAGCACTGAATTTAGGCTGACGGGTCTAAGGTTTTCAGCTTTCTGTTTGGATCTAGTTTTGTTCAGGAACACTACTTTCACCGTGCACCACTCATCTGGTAACATAGTGTTTTCTAGCGATTCCCCAAAAAGAATGATGATTAGTCCTGTTAAAACCTCGGCTAGTGGCTGTTGGCGCCATAGTTTATTAACTGTAGTTGGATAGATTCCAACGGAACCTGTCGATTTATACTTGTTCAGCACGTTGAATTATCCAGTCGCATCGGCTTTAGTCATACGGATTGCAGGTAGAATTAACCAGTTTCCTATCAGTTGCGGCATCGGAATCGTGATGGTATGAACACTTAAAGAACACCAGAAGCGTCTCGTAATGGGCTTAAGCACATGTTTTGTAATGACTACAACACACTTTATTGAAAAATCGAATTAATCCCTTTTATCTTCCCTTACCCATACTGTATGATTTTAATCCTAATTAGAAGGTTTCTTCAAAAAGGCTCCTACTGTAATAAGAGACTTTCATGCAGATAATTGGGCGTATTATGTAATACCATTTATTAGCATATATATAGTATAAAATTAAAAAGTATATTAAATTTGCTGTGTAGTACCTTCCTGTCGCAATTTTCTAGCGGTAATTCTGTCCACCGTATGTTTGAACAACCTGCTTATGTTGCGTTCAACACAATATGTTGAAACATCTATATGTATATCGTTCATACGAATGGCATCTGGTAAAGTAATGCACATCTTTTTACAATTACTCGCCGATAATACCTTTAATAAACAAAAGACCGGAAGCTTGTATTTTCCCATGTTTTCCGGTGTCATTCATCAGCACATCTAACGAATCATGCAGTATCGTAGACATAGCACGTTTCACTGTATGTGCCACGTATTTTCCACCCATTTATCTCAATTGCTTCACCTAAGCACACGATAGGTAACGTAACTTAAACCAACAAATTTTTCATATGCACTGTAACCTGACAAATTTCGTTCCACTCCTTCCAGTTACTCCAAGTTGAATTAACATTGAACGAAATAGGCTGCACATATGAATGAAAACGTATTACGAATGAAATACATGTTTCACAAATAATTTACCTATTGATCTTGGACACCTTGTTATGTATTCATAAAGACTTACCTCACCGCAAACAGGACAATTAACTTGTTGCATCCGTGGCTGCGATTCAATGTCCAGCGGGATACGGAAACATTTCAAGAAGCTGAATAAAACTCCATGTCTATGATTACTGAAATAATCCTCTGAAAAAATTGATAATGAAACTAAAAGCAATAACAGTGAAATAAATGTATTACAAAATTTTAGTTACTATTCGATGGATGTTAAGAAATAAGAACTTCGCACAGAAGCAGCCAACGACAACCCAGCATAAGATAAAATTCACTCAAACTGTCATATCCCACCGTAAATTAAAACGAAAATCAGGAAATTTTGACCCGAAAAATACGGGCACTTTGGTCTGCAAACCAAAAAAATTATTACGAATACACTTTAAAGGAAAATTACTGTTGAATAACAAATGTAGCTGATGTAGCTCATAAGTAGCGCTTTGTAGCCGATCGATGCGCTACCTGGGTCTAATTTGTGTCGACACCGTGTTCCTGTGATAAATCTGAGTTGAGAGATCAAAAGAGGATTATAAAACGGAAGCAACTGTTCCTCACGTAGAAGAAAGTCATCGATCAATATTAAGACTACCTTGGGTTGAATACTGTGCTTGCCTCACATCATTACCCATGAAGCACCCAGTACAAAACTATCAGCATTTGTAGAATCGTGCATATCTGTGAGTTATTCCTTTAACCACATGTATCACTCACGGAATTATAAGGAACCTATATATGCAATCAAGCTGTGAAAAGATGCGACGCGGATAATAGATGATGTAACAAGGATGATAAAACATGCGATGAAACTGATTAACAAAGGGAAAAGCTGTAGGTGACAGGATTTGCCATAAGCATTGTGGCTAGTCAATCCGGGAGGTACAGAGAAAAAATGTAAGCTCTGATAGTTAGTGAACGATTTCATTTTTAATCTTGCTATTCAGGTGAAATACTGTAAATTTTTTCATCGTATCCTTGTACCCTTGTTAATTATGTTGTCAGGTGTGCCCTTCAATGCCAGAAATATGTAGGCAAATGCATGTGGCTCAAAGGAACCGTTGTTATTTGATGGGACCTCTGTCTCAATGGAATTTACTCACCAGACTACTGAGGGCATAGACTGAACCCACTCATGCAATGATTCATTCCTAACTTCACGCCCGAGCATGGTGACCGATATATCGGTCCACTTTGACGTGATTCCCTCCTTACTCGGTTGGCCAAGGCCAAATATTACCGGGCTTGTTAAATCTCGTCTAACGTTCACATGATCAGCAGTCAAGGACATAACGCACCCGTTTGGGGCGGGGGTGGGCTGAAGGTTGAACCCCACCCCACCCCACTGAATTTTTCATTCTGGCTCCGTAACTCTTGTCTTTCAGGTTTGACTCTCAGTTACTTGTGATTAGTGGTTTGGGATAATTGGTTTTTAGGAATTTGAGCTGACTATCCTTCGGACTTCACCTTCACGCACAATCCTCGGTTCATCGATTCGACCATACACTCGGAAGCACAAGACTCGAGTTTCGCTCTTTATAGAGCTCCTCAATAGTGCCCATCCACCGTTCTGTCCGGAATATGAACTCCGGACCCATCGCATGGAATGTTCCATCATTTTGTTGATCTGCACTCTAATGTTGTTGGGTTCGGAGATTTGGTACCTTAATATCCGGGCTGTTGACGGACGTTGAACGTTTATGCTCCTGGGAAGTTTATGCAAATATAAACTATTTACTCATGAGTAGTATAAAGGAAAAATCCTAAACACTGTTATGAAGACATGATATTAATATAAAAAAGATCATAATAACCATAATAATTTACAAAATCATAAGGTTAAAACAATTGTCACACATCAATAAAGAAAGGTATAGAGAAATACCAACCAAAAATAATGAATCTGTTTGATATGTCCATGAAATGTTAAAAAGCTACTTGTATGTTCTCCGGAAATGAATGGTTCACAGATGATTTTACATATCCAAGTGATGACAGCGACCCAGGCACATGCAGCATGGGCCCAGACAGTTTTTCTTTGGGAAGTAATCCACGATCTTGGAGGTACTCTGTACACGCCAAACCGTCGATCTGGTTCACTAGTTTTGCCGGTTGGAACGGCCAGAATGGCATCAAAGTCATAAGCTGAAACAAAAGTGCCCAAAATGACTTCTGTATAAGACTGCGGAAAATCGTAATGATTATTTATTATGACAGAATGTGGTGATTGCTCATGAGCTGTAGACTCTTTTATTTTATTGAACACGATATCCTTGTACATTCCGAAAATCCACTCATTACAGTTCCATTCCGTCGCTGAGTTCTGTCTTCTGATTTCATTTCCAATCCTAGTTCTGGTTTGGACTATTACTGCGCGGAATCCGATACATGTACGAATTACCTTTCCGAGTACGAACCACAACACAGAAACTAAGCTAAACTATTTTCTATAAGGGCTGTATGTGAGCCACAGCAGCCTTGAGTTGAACTACCGGGGGCCGACATAACCGATCAATGTCCACCAGGCTGTCTGTTGAACCGAATGGACATCTTGGTAATGAGTGCCAACAATTATTTATTGATTTATTTATTGTTCATTATTGTTTATTATTATTGATTACGGATTTGCATTAGGCAACCGAAAACCATGGAAAGATAACCAGTACATAAGCCTTTGGTAACAATGCCTTATCTGTAATTATCGAGAAGTAGACCCTTTTGGTAAAATCAACTAGTTCTTCCCCTTCTATCATAACACTCCTGTTTACTTCTGTAAATCTTTGACCATAAAACACCTTCAGTGGTTATTTAACCAACAAAGTTTGGCTTCATACAGTGTTTCTGCTTACAGCCGTATTTGAATCTGAATCGGCTACGGGAAATTACGAAGAATACCAGTTTATGAACCGATTCAATTTATAATATGGCGAATGAAATGCTAGGTCTCCCAGCACAGTTTCTTGATAACCGAACCATTCAGGTGGATGAGATTCGGTAAATTGGTGTTGCAACTTACTGCCACATGAATAACCTAAAAGAATTTTCACCATGAAGTAATCAAACTAATTTGTCTTATAAAACGTGACCCCAAGGGTACAAAAGTATAATAACTCCACTCCAAGAAAATGATGAAAATATTAGTGTAGTCACATAACACACCGCTTTGTTTTTCTTTACGATTGAAACACAACACACAAGCACACTTCCAATCAAGTTCCTGTTTGTTTGAACTTAGAAGTTGTTCCACTCCTGAAGAGTTGCTTTCTTTGATTCGTGGACAGCTGGAATATGTTTTCGTGTGCATACGACCAACCCTTCAATTGACTCCAAACATTTTAACTGAAATTGGAATCCAAACTGTTGGCTGATTAGTGCACGATATTGATCTGCCAGTGTAGCAACCGGATTCTAATGGGTTGAGGTCTGTGCATGGAGGCGAGAGTGTGTTTAGAAATCACGGTTCTCAGGCGATTTTCTGGAGGCGTGGGGCGAAGAAGCTCTTTCGAGGTTTGATGCAAAATTCAGTTGTTTGATTTCTTTGGAGAATTACCAATTGAAATCTTCCATCTGCAACACTGGTTTCACCAGACCATGTGTTGTGGTTCGCAATCGGACTAGTAACTCGTATACGCATCGAAGTTCGCGCTGTAACAGTCCAACCCAGAACTAGGACCCGAAATGAAATCACAACACAATCAACAACGAAATCGAACTGCAGTAAGCGGCAAGTTGGAATGTACAAGGATATCTGTGATTATCGTGTAACGAGTACGCACGCACCGCGTTACAGCTTCCAGGTAACCAGTCAAGAAACGGAATAATCGACCAATGCTGTGATCTCAATTGGCATCAACCTGATTGGTTGAATGCAAGAAGGTAAACAAATAAACCATATTGTTGTCAATTGGACATTCAAGAATCGACGAAACATTGCTTGTTGCTTATGATATATATTTGCATGATTTTCTGAATAGAATTAATTAATCAACAACTCGTCTTGGTTCTACCTGACTGCGTTATTCAGTGGGTTTTCAGTCCAATTTCGAGTTCACGCTTTTCGATTTCGATACGAATACTACAAGAACGTGTTCAAAAACCGAAGTTCACAACTCATGAGCAATCACCACATCCGCCGCAGCTTGAATGAAGCTTCGGTTTTCAGTAATCACGGCTGGCTTTGTTGAGTAATCGTTCGGATTTTCTGGGTACTTCTGTACTATTTTCAACATTTCTATTGGAATTTAATTCCTCTGGAAAAGACTCAGAAATAAAAGAATCAGTAAGTTCACAATTAGTATCAGGGTTGGGCTAATTACAATTTACTTGGTCTGCATGTCTGTGACGTGACAACTTACGGAGTTCAACCAATCAGTAACTTTCTTGGCAGTGAAATGACTTCCATTGTCAGTCACGATAGCATTCGGGACACCTTCTGAGTGTTCCAAAGGTAAGTGCTGCACTGGGTGATCTGATAAAGTAGACAATCGGCCAACGGAAATAAGAATCGACGATCACAAATGCGTAATAGTTGTTGGAGAATAGACCACAGTAATCCACATGTATTCTTTGCCATGATTCGGAAGATACTGGCAACGGAGTCCATTTCGAAGGTTGTCTATGAGTTTTGTGCACATAAACAGCACAGGATTTTGCAACACGATTCGGATCATGATTCAATTGAGACCACAAGCATGTGAGACGAGCAAGAGATTTCATCTTTTCAATGTCACGAGGACCGGAATGTAAGTCATTGCGAACGGCAGTACTTAATGTCGGAGGTACGATAATGCGATTCTTGTAGCACAAGACACCATCACATGTCACAAAAATTTCCTCATGATGTTTATAGAATTCCCGAAATCGACGCCTGATATCACCTCGCCAACCTCGACGGACACAGAAAATGATAGCGTGGTAATATTTCCTGGTCTCGCGAACTAAATCAAATTGGCTTACCGGGAGCGGTTGAGTGAGTCGATAATCAACCGTAGAAGCCTCATCTGAAGTGGCGTAGAGTGATAGATGGTCTGCATGTGGAATGGACTGCGCGCTGCAATGATGGATGTCGTAGGAATAGGCAGACAACGCAATACTCCATCGTCGTGCCATGGCTGCAGATGACTTAGCCAGGGAACGTTGAGGGTTGTAAATGAACTGCAAGGCTTCATGATCACTCTCAAGAGTGAAATGAGTACCATAAAGATACTTGTGCATACGTGTAACAGCCCAATAGACAGCTAGAGCTTCTCGCTGAGTTTGGGAATACCCACGTTCGGCAGCCGTGAGTCTGCGTGAGATGCACAGCACCGGATGAACATTCTGCTCCAACACAGCTCTTATTCCAACGGTGGTGGTGGTTGATAGCATTTTTCATCCCAAGGAGTACATTTTCCAGGACAAATCAGATTAGTTAAATCATAATTGAAATCCGTTTGGTTTCTCTAAGTGGCAATGAGTTGTGCGAACATCATCATCGTACCAAATTTCATCCATATGGGCAGTTTGATGGCTAAGAAATTGAGGAAACTCAGATTGCAGTTAATAGCATTTAGTACAATGTATTAAATATGTTATCTTTGTGCAGTTTTTCCGTAAGGTTTTCTACAGTTTGTCCCGTAGAAACTGTGCAGTGGATTGAAAAGTAGCCTTTACACGTAAAATGTGACTATACATCAGGTGTTTCATCATATTTATGTTTCATTTGTCCTGTAGAACATTTGATTATTGCTAGTTATTTCGCATGAGCTGAAATAACGCAGTTTAGATTTTATTTGTTAGTCAGAACACTATATCAAATGGTAATAACCGCCAGTTAAAATTGCTTGAGAATGGAGCGGTATAGCAACAAAATGTACTCTTAGGAATCGATTTCTGTCAAGATCATTCACATCACCGATGCAAAAAGCCTTCGCACAAACGTACACGCACACATAAGGAGACAGAAATGAATTGAGGTGTACTTTGTTTTGGTTAACCTCGGACAAGCACACAGGAATAGTTCAAATTATGCGGCGACAAATTAACTGCAATGAGTTAATCATTTGATCTGGCAGCGCTTTGTTGTAATCGAACCTCACTTGGCTCTTATTACGGGACGTGGACGACGGAATAATAGTGATATTGTAAGTTCCCATTGTATTGCTTACAATCATGACCAGGCCTACATTCACCACAATTGAGTTATTTGGTACGCGTGTAACTTTCTGTCTCCCTGTCTATCTGAATTATATACATCTATATAATTTGTAACGCTAGGTGTATTTGTTTGGTCAGGTCTTTCTGGGCCAGTCCACTTGTGAATGGATGTTATGTTGCGACAAACTTGATGCAAGTGTCTCAAGTAGAGCATTTCGCAGGAGGTAGAGATGGAATTCATAACTTCACTAGTTCCAGAATGCCTGTTCAAATCTGTATATTTAGTGTTCTAAAGTAGACAGTGATATCAAAAATACTAGGTACGATTATGTGGGGTGCCTGATAAAAGACTACCGCACTACGTGCTTGATGGCTTAAACAACGATAATACAAGTCGTGTGCTTTCAGGGAAATTTTTAATTATTTTGATTGCTACTTACATGTGATCTGCTAAAGGTTTCAGTTCAGTTTGCCTGCTAACGGTGCGATAACCTGAAAATCAACAGATTTTTCCCTTGATTGATAGCCAAGTATACCTAGTTTTTCAAATGCTATGTTTGAGTTAGTCCAGCTTATTTTATCCACCCATCATACAATATATGATGCATCTTTTGGGTGCAAGCTTCACTCATTGGGAGATCAATTATGCGAAGAACAGATATAGAACGGACCACTGACGACACGCAACAGATTAAAATCGCTGTTCAATGCAACTTGTCTGCATTCAGCAGAAATTTTCACCGCATGCGTACGAAATAAAAAATGTTTTTCGGATTGTTTAAAGTTAACTTTTTATCAACCTCAGTTACTTTAAATCTTAGGCTTGCTGAATATGCTATTCGCTGTGATACACGGTTGTCGAACTTTCCGAAACGAAACAACAAAAGTACGCAACTAGGCTTTACTATTGATACTACGATTTTAGAGCATCATTTTTGTGACGGTGTTGAACACTTGCCCCCCATCCCACAATTCACCTTCCCCTGATTAATAAACCAAGGACACGCAAAGTCCAACGAAATCGACAGTGTTCACCAATATATACACAATGCAACTTGTTTATAAAATTAGTTTAACAGAAATTCTTTATCATGATTTGTACTCAATTGTTCTTCTCCGCAGTTTATTCACAATTATTCCTCAAACGAAATGTGGTGCAGGTATTATGCAGACCATATTTTTCAATTAGCATTAGGTGTTAGTGATTAGTACTGAAGTGTTTGGAGCTACAACAGTTGCCATAAATGATCCGAGTGTTTTACATGGAAACGGAGTGTTTAAGTCATTAAATGTGCCCTAAAATAATTCAGTTTGTTTGTGCAGCACCTACTCCAAGACCTTACTACCACGGCTCAGTTCTTTCTTTCTTGACAATCCGTATGGGAAATCTGCTAGAAATGGCGCCACCGCATATAGTCTACACCTTTTCAACCTAAAGTGAATCCGTTGTGACATCAAGTGAATCCAACCAATCGCTTTATAGCAGGAACCCAGCAAAGTGATTTGTTCTTCAGCCGACGTACACCGCCGATTGAACCGGGTATACCACAACCTCGTCCCGTCGTAATGAACCGATTTTTCCATAGACAACCAAAATACTTTTTTAATGAGCTACCGAGTGCGGATGGGGTTTGACTGTTCGTTCTCCTCCCCCACCCACCTTGACCGCTGATCGGATGAACCGAAAATGGGAATAAACGAATCAGGCGGTAATTGACCCCGGTCGGCCGAGTAATGACGCAAATCACGTCAAGATGAATCAATAAGTCGGTTACCATGCTCAGACATGAATGTTGGAGTAGTTAGTCACCTGAGTGGATTCCGTCTAGGCCCTCAGTAGCCAAGTGAGTAAATTCCTTTGAGACAGACGTTCCCTCGAACAACACCGATTCCTTTGAACCAAATGCAATTGCCTACATTTTTCTGGTATCGAAAGGCACACTGAAGAAGATGCTTAACAATGGTAAAAGGATACAATGACAGAATTAACAGTACTTCATCTCTATAGCAAGATCAAATTTGAATAAATTCACTAGCTATAAGAAATTACACATTTTCTGCAATTCCCAAATTTGCAAATGCATTCTATCCACAATAGCATTGGCAACTTGTCGCTTACAGTTTCTCCCTTTATTACTTAGCTTCGTTCTAAAGGTTCTTTTCCTTGTTTCGTCATCTATTCTCTTCGTCACATCTTTCATACCCTGAATACATTTTTAGGATCCGTATGATTCAGTTAGTGAGATATGTGGTGAAAAGAATAACTCACAGATATCCATGATTCTACAAAAGATGATAGTTTTGTACTGGGTGCTTCGAGGGATACTAAGTTGAGGGGTCAGTCGCATAGTAGGTTCCGTTTAGTGCCGATCTGTATTTTTGAACAGACGGCTCACACCATCGGGCTTAACAAATCAACGCCCAACGTGACCCGTGAGTTTTGAGCTGACGCAACCGTTTCTTCCACGGTTCTCGGTTTGCTGTGATCTTTAGCAAACGTCAAGGGGTTGGCGTTTTCTGATAACATCTAACCTGGACAGAATTATTTGTTATTTCAAAGTTTAGCCACCCAAACTATCCCAACAAATTGTTACGTGTCAACCAGTCATTATTATTGACCAGACAAAAATATATTAGATCACAATTAACTATGTAATGCAATACTTTACCACAGGGTCAGGCTGCAAGTTAATGCAAATCTAAATGATTTTTTACTCCCGATCTATTTCTTGAACATATAAAACTTTATCAGATTCCAGGACCGCGGCTGCGGTGAGACAACAGCTGCCTGGGAAATATAAAATCCGAGAGGACGGGTGATTTTGGCGAAATTAATGCACCTGGCCTCCAAGTTGCTTTGATAGTGACGTTAGCCCCCAAAATTCGCGGTTTGAGCCGGAAACTCAGGCCCAATGAGCACGTGATGCATAAATGCACTTAGTTGTTTCTTTTGGTTAGTGAAACTAACTGTACATTGCGTGGCATAAATGATGGTTCAACGTTGAAATAACCACATCTATTAATTGCCTACTTGTCGGTAGTCAGTTATGATAACATTCATCAGTGTTTTGCACAAGTTGATTTTACGCATCAACCTTAGTTCTCAAACAACTTCAGATTTTCGCCTGTATCATATACTGTGGAAAGTTTGGAATAATTTAATTTAGGCGCACGTTCCAATCAAAAGAAAACCACTATCGACTGGTAGTGATTGTAGCACGGTGGACGGAAGACGCTCGCGATCATCTATTGTGATGCTTGCCAAGGAGCTGAGAGAACTGGTTATTTTTTCGCTGTGATCTATTCCTCGCCAGATGAGAGCAGAGCTCAATGTTTGCTCAGTCAAAAAGAAAAGTGTAAAACCCGAGATGCAGTAACGGGTCGATCATTGTTTGCTTTCGATCGAACTGTGCGCTTCACCATGGCGCGAATATAATGCGATGTACGAGTTTTAGTGAGGTGTAGAGGCCAAAATATAATTCCTAAAGTCCCATACTTTCAAAAGTATCTGGTTATGGCCAGTTATGACCATTATGTAAACATTTTTCACGATTGGTGTTGGTGGAGTTGCTTAAAACTAAGTTATCTACCTACCAAAAGGCATCAACTGTTGTCTCATTTGACAGGTGGAAAGTGAAAAAATATTTCAAATATCCGACGTCATAAGATTCGATTATAGACGAATACAACTTATCTACCGAACAAGAGACCGTACTTAATATATGGTAGTTTCAAGGATTTAATTATTGCGGTCAGTCTGGTGTTACTTCAGATTAACTCTTTGTAAATATCTTGGAAATCGATTGGATGTGGATAAGTCCATCTATAGTTTTGCTCGAATTAAGCTGGCCCAAAACAGTATTTGATTCAGTTGAGGAATATGAATACATCAGAGTGCATTTCACAGCCCAAAGTTGATACCCAAAGCCTAATTGTGCACAACATCGATAATTTTCATCAGAATTGACTACCAACAACTAGTCCGAAGAACCATCATTTATGCTGTGCGCTGTATATGATGAATATTTAATAAGATTTATCGAAATCCATCTTGCACAGCTGCGAAATCGAAAGCGAAGCAGGTTCGTTTTATTTTGGCGCGCTGTCAACTGCAATGACCTTCTGGAATCTAGCTTATTGCTTAACAGGGGGAACAAAATCCATTTGATTGGCTGGTGCAATTGACGGATGTTCTACTGAACGAATGGGCACACGTGTCTATTTATCTGTAAGAAATGACTAGGATTTTCAATTCGTACAGGTAAATGCACATCACAAGTGCGATTAACACTGCTATACCACTCACGTGACTAGACCGCCGCAGCCAAAAATGGCTACATTAGTGTGCACAATATTGCTTCCAAAGCTTTGTAATAGCGATCGGTTTTCTGCGAAGAAACAATCAAAAAGCAAGAAATCTTTAAAAACCCAGTTCGATCAACCTTTTAAAATATCGGATTCGATGGCTCGGTATATCCGTGTCCATTTAGATCTGTCTACTTGAGGGACATTCAATGTGTATCTTATTTCATGATTTAATGATGAGTTTTACCGTTTGCAAATTCGTTTTATTCTCCAACATTCTACTAGTCCTTTTGAGATGGAAATTTTTGTGTTAGCAAGCCCATGTATCTCAACGGGCTAAAGCAGTAATATCTGGAGAAGATTTAATATTGTATGTCGATTGTGAAAAGTTCAGTAGCCTCGGTGTGATTCGAACCACGCATGGACGCCGCCTACGCTTTGTACGCGCACGCTCTGCCAGCTGAGCTACGGGGCCGCACCGATAGCACTGACCTTTTGCATTCGATTTTACCCATCCATGTTACCAACCGGTTAAAGAGGAGCCTTGTTTTATCATGTGTAAAAATTGTTTCCTATTTTTTTTATTCATTTTAGTTTCAACCTACGGTGAATTACCTGATCTGTTTCATCTTGTACCAGTGGAACAAAGCAAGAATTGAATAAGAATAACATTTATGACCGATTACACTCAGGGGAGTCTCCCACTCCCAGACGTTTCTCTTAATGGGGTGAAGCTAGCAACCCATAACCAGGAGCAGATGGAGGAAGACATTCGTGAAAGCTGGTTAGAGCTACCCAACCCAATGGCAATAACTGATGAAGGGCTGCTGTGTACTGAGGTTGCCGGCCATGAGAACGTACGTGAATTCCACTGATCCATTTTCACATGGATATCAAAGTTTACCATGAATTATTGTTTCAGACCGGGCATATGTTTCGAATAAATACTGGAACAGCATAACCAAGACTGATTATTGATATATTGGCTACTTTATACTAGTATGTTCTTTCAGTGGGATACTTATGGAGATTGTCTTTGTTATGAACTTCCTTCTTACTGAAAACGCCATCGTATAATCATTTTGTCTTTTGGAGGCACAATAGAGAGATGTTTGATCTGTTGCTTCCAAGAGACAGGTATCAACGGGTAAATCCGGCGGCGACAAATGCACTACAACAGCCGTCATCCAAGCGAAAGCGCAGAGGAACCAGCACCGCGTAACAGAGTTTGAATTAGTAACTGGTATTTCTTACAAAAGTAAAATCTTAAACCCAACAGATTGATCTCAGTACAAATATTATAGAACGTTGTCTTTGTTCTTTAGCAAGCTGTACTTTTCACCGGTTTGATGTGTGCTGCAGACGGTTTACCGTCGAGATCACGGTTGACATAATAGCCTTAGCCTTACACGAATGCTCTTTTGAAAAATGTGACAGAATAAAGTGTGCGACAGTACCTTCTCAGATCGTTTATTAGTCTAAGCTTTGCCAGGGTACACATTATCAGCTAACATCCAAAGCAGCGTTGGTCAGATAGTGCAAGTCTTACGTTCGTTTGGCATTGTTCGAATCGAGCCTTTCCTTCATACATTTCGATTTTTTGAATGCATTCAATCAATCACACTGGCACAGATGAATCGATATTCATTGGGGAATTGTTGTACATGAAACAAATGATCGTAATACCATCAATGCTTTGTTCTTCCTTCTCCATATTTCACATAAGATATTTACACAACGAGTAAGACATTGATGAATGTGTAGCTAGCTTTTGTAGAAGCAGAATAGGTACGTACAACATTTTAGATCAACCTGAAAGCAGATGATTCTCTTCCTTTAGTCTTTTTCACCTCTTTTTATTGATTACATTATAATACATATAATTATTATCATACTTGGGGTCGGAATTGCTCGGTTCAAGGAATACTTTGTGATACAATGAAAAAGAAGATACTAGGCAGGTGCGGTGTGGGGCGATATGTTGGTGAGCGTAACCGCTTATCATTCGCCATATGATAGCGATTTCTTGGTTAGTTTCGTATAAGGTTGTGACTATCAAGTGATAGTTAGGATTAAATTGAGCTTTTTACTATCAGCAGATCTGTATAAAACACCGACCATGTGGGATTGTGTTATTGATTTTCGGAACCCTATAGTCACGTTGAAATTTCTTCCTTATGTAGTAATAGAAATAATTAATGACAATATTGTCATTGTTGTTTCATCTATACCGTCTATCAGTTTGGCTAATCGTATGAACATAAATGGCTTCTTTGGATACAACTGTCATTCTAGATCTCCGATACACAGAGCCCCGCAGAGTATCCAGTCCTTCAGGGTCAAGAACAAACAGAACACTTTAAAGGAACCATGAGCAAAAGCATTACATGCGAGGTTCGGAGAAAGACTACTGAACTCTCCGAAACTCTGATGAATGCAATTTCATCCGAACCAAAACCTGAACAATTTAAGAGCAAAGCATATAAAGAGGTCAATCTGGTCCCGGTAGACTTACTGTCTACGACACACATGCCGGTGTTGAATGCGCCTTCGAATTCACGAGAATCAGACATTCAAAGATCTTCGGCCTTCTTGGCTCTCAGATGGTATGCAAAAACATTGACATTTTCTTTGCAATGTCATTGAAACGAAAGGTTTCCTTCGTGTGATATACTTCAACTATGTTGAAGTGTTTTAAGACCTACAACTGCATTTATTCTAATAAATTTCAGCAGAGGTTTTCTAGTGCGATAAAACAATAGGTTTGCCTCAAAAACTGGCACTGAGTTGAAAGTATGATCCTTGTGTTTGTAGGTACCCTGGGTTGAGAATGAGTACTGCGGGAAACTGGAAGCAGTACTTTATGTATATTGCTGTCCATGATTTTCCGGTATTTCCCATATGCACCACTGGATTAGTGAATCTTTCAGATGCATCCGCAGTGGGTACTATTTTTTCTTCCCATTGTGAATCAATCTTTTTCAGACACAACTGTTGCCTCTCAGCTAAAGGGTGGTGGTGACCCGGTGGTAACGTCACCAAATTATCATCCCGGAGGACGTGTCGGTATACCACCATCATCTGGCTTTCCATTACTACTTGCATGTTAACCCTTTGAAAATATTGGCTTTTTATATTCAATAAAGCAAGTGAAGATGATAAATAAAGGATGAAAGGATCGACTGCAAAAGATTGGCACTTATAGCCACAATAAAATTTTGGATAGCCTGATCGCATATGCTCATGTTTTGAATTGACATCAGGCTTTGTGGCATTGTTGTATGATTCCCTTGTATGTTCCTGTATTCATACACACTGATAATGTCACCATTTGACGAACCCATTAGCAGAACTTGGTACTTGTTTCATGGTTTAAGATATGCTAGCAATAGTATGTATTCGTCGTTCAGCAATTCCGTGGAGATTATGTCATTTGATGTCGAGAGTGGAATTTAAGAAATGATAAACGCTGTTCGAAAATACAGATTGTCAAGCTAAGCCATGCAAAGAAACCTCATAGGCGTCAAACCATCATTGGCTGATTCTTTGATGCCTAATTAACAACGATATTACTCATTTATTTGCATTCTTGCATTCAACCAGTCCAATTCATGCTGCTTGAGACCGCAGGAATAGTCAGAAAATTTGCTTCCTGTTTGGCTATCTGGAATCTGTACTATGGTACTTGCGTACTCGTTGCATGATCACCACACTCCCTTCCCGTGAGAAATTCTGANTCCGATCTCACTGGAGCCTTACGTAACCTATTACTTCTAACCTCAGAGTATGGGGTCGCCGGATCCCATAAAGGAACAGCAGCTCAATACAGAAAAAAGTTAAATGTTGTACACACCTGCAGTTGCGGTAAAACATAC
>UZAN01040703.1:20857-31354 GCA_900618425.1 Echinostoma caproni
AACCTGGTGGTCAAATGGTCACAAGAAATCCGGGTCATCTGGTGCGAGACACTCCATGACAACAAGATACTCAGTTAACCTTAATTTTTCTTTCAAACCAATTTTAAGCAATCATAATGCTAAGCTTTTAGTATTTGGTTAAGAGTTGCTCATTCGATTACATCAGCCGACTTTATACACATAAACGTCTTTGAAAGAATCAATCCACTTTCCGTGTAGATCTTCTACTTCTATATTTAGTAATAGTTGTATTGGACAAAGCGATGTGCTATATATGTGCCTATTTTTTCAAGTCAGCGATTGAGAAGATAAAATGGAATGTTTACATCTCGCAACATTTGTCTTCTTTCTGCATTGATGAAATGGATGAAGGGGACTGAAAGTTTCGACCAGTAGATCCTCGTGTCTATGGAGTGCAATAATTCTGCTGTTTACCACGCGAAGTTACGCAGATAAAAGTATATTTGTTTATTCTTCAAAATCCTTTTTACGTGAAGCATGAAGAACATCGTGAACACATTTTCATCAAGTTAACCAAATGAAACGGAGTTGATAATCTTTATCTGGATTCAGTGAACGGAATATTTCTGGCAATCTTGAAAATGGCAATCACGCATCAAGCGTTATTTATTAAGGTCAATCAGATGCGGAAATGGTGTTTGTAAAGGAAACATTGGTTTTGTGTATTGAGAAAAGTCGATCGCATGCTGATCACATTGTAGTTTGGAGAGAGTCAAATCAAACAAAACTGGATATTGAAAGTACTTCAGTCAATTTTAAACAGCCTATAATTGATTGGAGATCAATATTATCTGACTTTGAGCCTGATTTTCATGTCAATTCCAAAATACTAAACGCTTAACCTATTGCAAATATTTAGAGATAAATACATCCTTATTTGACAGTTATGGTTAAATGTGTGAGCGAAACAGGAGTATTCCATTTGTGCAACACTTTTCCTGGTACAAAACCCTGCTGTGATTTTGAGTAAAACGTTTTGACAGAGTACATTTAGACACAGTTTGGTATTTATCCCTAGGTCTCTTCCCTGTTGTCTGAATGTCTGATGAGTATCTGTTTATTTCGTTTGTCTTATACACACGTTCTTCTCTCAATGCCAGGAAACAACAGAAACGTAAAAGATATCAGTTCGAGGAAGAACAGGGCAGTGATTCGGATGAGGTGATGCACGGTCCGATTTCTCTTCTATCCAGTGATGTGACAACAAGAAAACCATCGAGTTTCCATCTTTCCACTCAGTCCTCCGAAGCTGCCGATACTGCCGAAGATTACGCTAGTTCAGATAGAAAATATAACGAACCGCAATCCTTGGACACCTCAATCCATCCGTTGCCACTAATAACAGGTACATTCAGTTTCAGTTCGATCGGTGTATACACATCTATGAATCGTTAATGCCAACGAGTGAATACGGTGGACCAACTACTCATTTAATGATCCTAATGCTCCTACAAAATCATGCGGATCTATTCATTCATACAAACACTATATTGATGCTTAGTACAATAAGTTGTTTGAACAAATGATTTCAGGGAACGTTGGAATGGACTAGGTGATTAAGATAGCATTTTTCCTCTCAAACTATACTAAGGATATACCAAATAACTGTTACTCCAGTACTCCCATTTATTCTCCTTTCAAAGTTCGGTTCAAAGTAGATGGTGGTTGATCAATGGGAATTTCAAACTGTGATGCCAAAGAGCCTTCTGCCATTCCACTTGAAATATTGTATGAATGCGTTCATCAAATAAATCATTAAATTAAGTTCTGTTACTAATAAATAATGAAAATGAAAAAAATGACACCGGTTTGAACGCTGTCTTATCAAATTAAAAACCCATTCGCCTAATAAATAACTGTATATTATTCAAAGAACTCACATCTTTTGGGAGAATTAATTCTCAACTCTGTACCGTCGGAATTATATGAAATGTATTTGGGGAGAATCAAACAGAGTGTCTGTTGGGTGGGTCACGTGAGCCAGAGAAAGCCTAAACTCATATATAGAAGAGTGATCAGGCATATACTGATCACCTTGCACAAATTAAAAATATGAGCATCATTGGGAAATTGATTCTCTCCTTGGGTTTTATTTCTGTCCTGGTCTCCCTGCAAATACGATCGTGAACAGTTTGTTCTGTCTGTGAAACATTTTAACAGAAATACTACTCATTGTCATCCCAATCACGAGTGTCCAAGGTCGCCTATTTGAATGCACATGAAATACACAATTTCTGATTAGTAAGACAAATTTCCTCCATGAGTTCATATTTACGGCCGGCTTATTCTGACAGTTATCGTGGCTGAGGTAACTCCCAATCTTGGGCAAGTTGCGAGAATCAATTTTAATCAGTTATAGGGATTGACGATCAACCAAACAAATGGCGTGATAGGACCCAGAAGGTTGTGAGACTCAAAGCACCACAACCAGGATAGTTTAAGTAGTTTCAGAACCACTAGTGAGTAATTATAAGACAAAGCAACTAACAAACTTGACTAGAAAAACGGAATAACTTTTGGACATGATTGCTCTGGTTAGGACGCAAAGAGTTATCACATGAGTGTCCCAACTATACTGAATAGGAAGTTGACTATAACGATCTTGAAAAAGGACGAATCATCACCTGATAGGAATTATTCGTGATAAAAAAGCTGCACGGCTTAGAATAGAGTTTGCCCTGAAAGCATACAATCGATAATACAGTTGCGTAACTGAGAGCCAACTGCTGAATTATCGATTGATTTTTTACTCGTGATGTGTTTTTTTAATTCCTAATTTCTATCTGTTGTTCTTTAAACCATCACCTCTTGACTGGCTCTTTTGGGAATTATTTCTCTGATTTTACTTAAATGACTGAGTCCTACTCAACGAATTCGACCTAGAGAGTGGATTATGATATTTTCTGTTAAACAGTCTCAGAATGGGGCGAATCCTTCCGATAGAAGCAGACGTTTGGGTTCGCAACTGTCCCGGTTCACCACGGGATGCCTATTTCATTATTACTTCATTAATTAGTGAGGAATACCTAAATAAGACTAGTTTTCTTGTAAGTTAATAGTGAGATTTCATCATAAATTTTCGGGTTGATTGGCAGCAACAATTGAATTAGTGCAATTAATGGTAAACAAATACTTGGTCACCCCTCAGCTTTTGAAAAAGACGGAGGAAGAAAGAAAACGACTACACAATCAAGCAACCACAATTTGGATTCTGATGGTCAACCGGTTCCCGGACGAGGCAACGATTCTAGGCGCAATTCAACCATCCCTTCTGGTTCATTTCTACCTCCTATCAGAAGTATCTCCAACCAGCACCAATTAAACAACACTCCAACAACAGTGCTTGAGGACTTCTTCGGCACGCCTTACCATGCTCCTGCTCGGGGTTTGTTGGGCTTAAGTCCACTGAAAAAAGTGTTTAACAACCGAGACAAGAGATACGCCCTTCAGGATTTGGACCAGATGAATGATATTGGTAAGTCTACCTTTGAACTTCGAAAATAAAACCACTTCAGATCACAACCTATTAAGTGAATTGTAGTTTCACCTTGACTCACGCCTACTTATGGGTAATACTATGGGAATTATCAATACTGGTCCCCACTACCTATCACGTCATCCGTCATCCTGATCGGAGTTCAAACTCCGGAAGACCCATATTTGAGTTTGGCTTTACTGACGACGGATATGCTTTACCGTTTGACGGGCCAGTAGTCATTGTAAGTGATATCTTAGCAATCTTGAATTCGTGATCGTAACTTGTTTGCTTTAACCCGACGGGCACACTTGTAACACACGCTGTCCACGCCAGGGATCCGAAGTTTATACCATAGATACCATAGGATATGGTATTTTCCATATGTATGGTTAACTGAATTCACTCATGAAACGAAACGGAAATGGATGTCAGTTGACATCCGTTTATTCACATGCAAGTTTGTCTTCAAAGATGGAAAGCGAATAACAGCTACCAGTATCTGTTCAAATTCAGAATGTCTAGGTGTACATACATTTATCAGGGGTAAAGAAGCAATTGGTTGAGGGGATATTCATGAATTTTTATCCAAATGAGTTTTCACATCGGGAAACCTGAAATTATTTCACGAATTAGGTTGCATTATGAACGGTTGCGAAGTATAGGTATGGCTAAGCAAATCGACGGCAGATATAGGCTTGATGTGTTTTAGATTCATGTGGATTAGGACTTTGCGCCAAACAAATCATAGTTCAATGATTGTGATAAAAAGAGAAAGTTCTTTGATTTGTTTGTCAGGGCGATACTGCTAGGTTGTCCAGGCCAAGACAGGTGAATTTTCTGGGGGAATTCACAACCGAAGCCTTTGCTTATTGAAAACCCGATCCAAAAGGGAACGAGACGGTATATGAAAACCGCAATCCATTGAGGGCCGGTGTCCAGCTCATCGGATCATATGCCCTCTGGACGGGGTCAAACGTCCAAGGTGCTCAAAATACGTCGATGTACAATCCAGCCGAAGACCACATCCAACACCACCCAAAACCAAGGTGTGGATGAGTGTGATTAGTACGCCTCTTTTTGGTTCGTTTCGAATCAGTTATTTTAACCAACTCCCCTGGATGAACTCCCGATGGATCACCGACCCGTATTTCGGCTTTTCGTCCTCCCTCTGCTGGGAAAACACCAGCATGAGAAGGTAGTGAGTAGGGGTTCCGAAGCAGAGGCTATTTCAAAAGCTTAGTCCTATGCAGGCATTTTCTGAGGTACAAAGGAAGGGTGACTGGCCGCAACCCACGACAACCACCCTGACCATGCAAGTATACAAGAAACGGAACGCGTTAGGCCATCATTCATATCGTAATTAGTTTCGACAAGATACGAAATCAGCCGTAGTTTGGTCAACCTGATTGCTCTGCTATCTAGAGAAGCAGGATGTTGTAAACAAATCTCGCTGCACTAGAATTAAATTCGTTTGGTGAACAGTGTACTCGAAGACAAAATAAATGATTCTGAAACTCCGTGCTTCAGCTCGTTCTTCATTGTTGTCGCACTAAGCATGCCGTTCGCTATTTTTCGGCATCCCTCAGTGCATCCTTGGTCAACCCATCTGATGTAGTCATCAATTGAGAAACAAATGCTTTTAGACTGGTATATACATCCAACAGTATTTTGTATTTCACTTCGTGCACTCTGGAAGAACTCAAATGGCGACCTCCGGTAATCGAAAATTTGACGTGAAACGATAACAATCCATTAGTGAAAGTGGAAATTTCGTTGTTTTCTCGGTCAAATTGCGAATAAACTGTATTCGAAAAGTAAGCTCTTTTCCTACCTAGTGGTACACATTTGTTCGTTGGTTGAAAGTGATTCATTCGTCAAATCCGGCGACTTGCTGTTCCGCATTTGTGTGGACAATCCATAAGCGTTGTTCATGAGTGATTGTTACTTCTGTTTCTTAAAATCATTTATGGTTCCTTCGTTCCATTTATCGTCTGGTCCTGGTTATCGAGCTCTTACACATCCAAGCGAGTGCACAATTTTCCCAAACTCAGAAAAGTACATGGACACGCAGACGCACACATCACTCACATCGTATGACTCCAACCGTTCGGATTCACCTGTGACCTTCATCGTCACTTTCTGTTGGTTAAACCATATGAATTCTGTCCGTGTCCTGTATCGGTTCTCCGTCTATCGATTATCTAACCACCACCACTAATGGTGTCTACGAATACGTAAATCGAGCAACGGACGAAGGAACGAACCAAAAAGAGAACGATTGATATTATGATGCCTGAACGACATTTTATTGGTCTGACCTTTGGAGCATTGAGAGAGAAGCGTTCTGGTGAGTAAGCGTGCAGAAGGTGAAATTCAACGTACCGTAACCAACTAGGTGGTTTGCGTCCTGTAAAATAACGAGGTTCGAATATGGGAAATGGTAAATATGCGGTCAGGTGATGCTGTCACTACACTATTGATCATCAATTTCACGTGCTCTCATTCAGCTGTGAATGCTCATTAATGCGATCATGTTAAACAGAGCAACGTAGGGATAGAAATGAGTCATTCGATCAAAGAGGTGGACAAGTGAGTTGCATGAATTGGGCTCGGTTACGGGATTAAGATTAAGTTGGATGGCAACTTTTGATATGAAACTGAACTAGTTCAAACAGGGTGGTCGTGATGGAGGACATGGACACAGGAAAAAGGATATTGCACAAATTAATTTATCTATTAGCAAACTTTGAGGTCAAGAGGATATATCAATGTAATCGTCGGGTGGCAACAAAATGTATTTGCACGCTAAGTGAATGAACAAAACCGTTGGATAAAAATTCGCAGAATCCAGTGACATCTGCAAGAAAAAAAGCTAGTTTTGTGTAAACCAAGTATAGACTCATTACAACCGTTGCGCAGAACGTCCATGGTTCGGTTGTGTTGTATCAAGTATGAGTCATTAAATAGGCAAAGAGTGAATTAAGTAGCTATCACATTTCCAGTATGTAAACGCAAACGTAGCCGGTCCGTAAGTCGGTGAGCAAGCAGTGAGTCAACACGCGAACAGACAGGCAGGCACAGAACTTGCGCAAGTCTTACCAAAAGGAGCGTCGTCACACTGGGCAGTGAACGAACCAATCAATGCGGACTGGTCAATGCTGACCTCTGATTCGCTGAACTGAATCAACCTTGTAGCAGGGTAAGTCCGCATGACGTGCGTCCGTAAGTGTGGTGGCAGGCCGCAACGATCAATCATGTAATGGGCACATCACTCGACTGCAGGCCACAACATCAGCTCTTCTTTTCGGAAGAAATCCGTAATGGGCCTGGATCAATAGAAGCTGATTCCTGATAAACTGAATCTCCCCACATGACTCGATGCCGCAAAAACGCATTCGCCTTCGTGTAATGCATTTAGACGAAGCGTGCAGATATCGGGAAATCATTTGGTAATCATTTGAGAACTTACACGTTTCTTAAGCCGAATTCGTTTTTAAACATAGCGGTTTGAAGATGACACTTTTCCGCTTGTTGTTTTGCACCGGACGAGTACGGACGTATGAAATTGAGCTGCCACATTGAGGGAAGAGTTGGGAAGGGCCAGATCCTCCTCTGGAAAACGGACTGCGCGGAAGGTTCGAATCATGTTCTTGAGTGTGCGCTGGATAATAATCGTCTTTTGTAAGGTTGTTTGACGAAAGGTCACAACGTATAGCTTGTATGGAAGAAATGACGTTACGTTTGTCAATTTTCTCGTTTCCATCGGATCGAAGAGAAATGTCATTCAAACAATCAGGTTGAAACCTGCGTGTAGGTCGAACAGAACCTGTACTGTAGTTAGATGGCTTCAAGGAGAGCCGAATGGTATATATATATGGTATATATATAGTATTTATATATATATATATGTATATATATAGTATATATAAACAGAGTGAAAGCGACACGCACGAGCAACCTGGTCCAATTTGTTGAAGAAGAAACACATTGATGGTAATTTTGGACAGTTTGTATAAACAGCTCTGTGCTTTTTACTTCCGCAGCGAAAACATGCATGATTGGTTGTAGTATTCCTGTCACGGTGGCACATGTCTATCCGGGATACAGTAGTCTGAGAATCAGAACGGAAAATTTCGAGTTGTCCTTTAAATCCCATTTAGCTCTAGCAGTGTCACATACATGGTCCCAAGTCAGCTGTGCGGTGTCGATTGTTATCAATTCTTTACGTATGTCATGATTATTAACTCCAAAAATTAATTGCTGAATTGGTAATGTTTCCACGAATTGAACCGCGGGTACGGAACCTTAATCACAGGGACGTGATGCGCGCAATAAACGGGAAATGAACGTAGACAAGTCTTCATCAGTTGCTTGCTTTACCAAAGAAAACTTGTATCTGGAAACGAAGATATTAGGACGAATGTCCCAGTATTTGTACAATGCATGAAAAACGTCTTGTAGACTTGATTTGACTTTCAGATCAAGTGCGTCAAACAGCCATCTACCTTCCTGGCCCAAATGGTGCCGGTGGAATTTGATTTTGTCATCTTCGGTTAGCTGCAACGCCGGGGAAGATACACACAGTAGATCCAAATAGTCTGCAAATGTAGTTTTCCAGGTATTCCATGCTTCAACAGACGGTCTTTCAGCAGGATCACCCCAGAATTTCATGGGGCATGTAAGTAACTAGCCCTTTGCAGGTTCATTGTCCGCGTCGCCGAATGTTGTGGCTTGCAGTCGAGTGATGTGCCCATCACATGATTGACCGTTGCGACCCTCCATCACACGCACGTACGCACCTCATGTGGACAAGATCGATCCGCCTCAGGTCAGTATTGACCAGACCGCATTGATTGGTTCGTTCACTGCCTAACGTGATCAAATACTTCTTTTGGTAACAGTTGCACCAGTTCTGTGCCTGCCTGTCTGTTCGCGTGTTGACGCACTGCTTGCTCACCGACTTACGGACCGGCTACGTTTGCGTTTACATACTGGAAATGTGATAGCTACTTAATTCACTCTTTGCCTACTTATTGACTCATACGGGATGCAACAAGTTGGTCTATTTTTGAAGGTCATGATGTTTTGAAACAAGGATTATTACCAATAATATTATGATAATGCTTTAAAGAGGGTGGATTCATAATGCCAAGTGAACGCTTTACAAGTATCATTCAGTAGCAATCTCCTAATAGATTATATTCGGATTTGTGACTGAGTACATTCTTCCGCAGATTTTTTCAGGTTCCTAAATAACACAATAGTTTACCAAGGAAATGTTGCTTGACTTCATTCTTTTTAAACATTCTGATGCATGTTCCGGATGTTTGACGGAATATTTTTATGGGAAATCCTTGGTTATATGACCAACTTACGCAACCTACCTGATTAGAACACCATTTACAGAGAAAATGAAATTAATTAAGACTGAGATAACACGTTGAAACAAAACGTTCGCTTCCCAAATCCTGCAAACGAAAAGCACAAAGTTTCTATGACAAGGAATTGGTCTTCTCTGCTAACAAAAAAAAGGAAAAACGTTAGCAGTGATGTTGATGTAAATAGCTTTAACGCTGCATTTCTTCATCCATCTAACGATAACTAGATACCCTCTTTCACATGTGAGGTTTCTAATTCTGATCTGTTCTCTTTTTCCAATGAGGAAATTTTTAAGCTTCTACCTTCCTTCAAACCACCGTCATCTGCTGGCCATGATGGTTTTTCTCCAACGTTTCTCAAGTTTGGAGCAGCCCCTCTAATTAGCATGATGACACTCCTCATCGACAAGTCTCTTTCTGCACAGATGATCCCCGATTCCTGGCGAACAGTGACCATAATACCTGTTGCAAAGACCTCATCCTCAACCGTTCTTGCAAAACGTTTTCGTCCCATCGCATCGATGTCCGTAGTTCTAAAGTTGACTGAGAAATCCATTCTGAGTGGCTTTCAGTCACTTGTCATCACTCCCATGATCCTCTTCCGTTTGCGTATAAACCCAACAGATCCACTTTGTATGCTGTGTCTACTTTGGTCCATTTTATGGGCAAGTCATTGAATAGCTCTGCAAGATCTGCTCGTTGCGTTTTTTCGATTATTCGTCTGCTTTCGATTCTGTGTCCCTGTCATTCTTCCTTTTTAAGCTTACATATTTTGGCACCCAGAGACAGCTGCTTTCGTGGCTTTCTGATTATTTCACCGAAAGAATCCAGTGCACAGAGCTGGGCAGGAATACCACAAATCCTCTAGTCAATAATTCTGGTGTGCTTCAAGGTGCTGTCCTCTCTCCGTATCTTTTCTCTGCTTTCATTAATGATCTTTCAGGTCCACACTCTGCTCATGTGCAAAAGCAGGCTGACGATGTCGTTTTATGTCGTGCCGTTTTTTCTTCTTCGGAATTTTCCTCCTTCATTGATATTATGTCCCGAATCGAACAGTTTTCAAACCAGTCTGGACTTAATCTTGACACATCCAAGTGCTTGGAGCGCATTTTTACTTCTTCCCGCTCTACATTCCTGTCAAACGTTGTAACCCTTAATAGTAACCTTTTGTCTAGAGTNCGAATATCTGGGTGTTGCTATCGATAATAATCTTTGACGGTCGACACACATTCAGAACTGTATGGAAAATTTCGGTGCCTCTCGATTCGGCTCCGAAAGCTCCGAGAATTTCGCACTCCCCAACAAGTTTTGTTCTCCTTTGGTAAACAATGCGTTTTCCCTATTTTACTTTACTGCTCCCCAGTAGTGCTTCCCGGTCCATTGAAACCAGACTTTAAAACTTTCCGTCGTGGATTGATGATAATGAGCCGTGCATCTTTAATTTCTACCGAGTCATTAATCACAGAAATTAATAATGGTCATATAGTGATGGAAGGTGGTACAAAGAGAGTCCCGGCTAGCGAACGAATCAAGAATAGGGCCGATCCAACCAGGTACGCGGACGTAGCGGCCAGAAGTACTTCGCGAGACAATTTCGACTGCCACTCGAAACAAACGAAT
>UZAN01040703.1:44761-59082 GCA_900618425.1 Echinostoma caproni
AGTTCTCTCTACGACGATCAAGAAGGATATCAATTGACTTCTAATCAGTGAAAATCATCGACCTAACACGATGAAAACACGCCGCGTAGTTTCTCGAGGCTCGCAACTCTTCAATCAACTCGATATACAGATAAATCAAACTGGATCACGCGTACACACCAACACAACTCGAAGGTAAAATGACTCTACATGACATGAAAAGGGACCAAGACCTCAATCAAGACGGAGGAACATCCCCCTTCGTCCTCAGCCCCTCGCATCAGTTAAAGGGCGAATCCCGTCAAACACGCGGAGAAACAGGGATAAAAAAATCGGTACAGAAACACAGGTAACCGAATGGGTACATGCAGAACACTAACACTTCACAAGCATTGAAGGTATCACCACGGCCGGTGATGAAATGTTTTCAAACAAATTACCAAACTCGGCGAACAGGCGAAATGGAGTGGGTCGATAAATCGGTCACCATATCTAGACTTTATTAGTGAACTGAATGACTGCATGAAAGGATTGAGAAGCNTGTTATTCCAATCGGCATATGTCTCAGTCATTGAACTGCTGACATTTTGACCCAACATAGAGCGAGTTGGTGAAATGTGTAGCTTTTTCTCGGCCGCCTGGACGAGAGCAGAATTATTTTGTACTCGAATACTTTTCACGTTTAAGAAATCACAATATCTAACACAAGCAATAATTTTAGGTGTACGGTTACGAAACGGCCCACACCCGGGACTTTGTTTCGTCGAACATTTTGTCAAGACTTTGACTAGTTTAATATCTTCACATTGATGTTTTAAGGTATAAACTTGAAGCCATGTCAAGTGATTCATGTCCCCGACAACTTTTATGTAGTTTTGAAAGTTCATCTTGACTTTGGTAACATATATCTTTTTATATTGTTAATATTGTACATTTTGTATGATTCCATTAATAGCTAATATAATGCCAAGGATTTTTTATTGGCTGAAATAATTATAATACTTATGAATACTATGAATTTTCAACAGAAACATTTAGTGTAGACGACTCTTTCGTAATATTACGTCTATTTTTTCTATCCCAATGAATTTTGCAGCTTACTAGAGCTTTCTAGTTTAATGGAAATAATCGCCAATTAAAGTACTGGTGTCTATAAATCATACTTACTTTAACGCTTAGTACAATTTTCAATTCATCTTATCCACCATACGACTAGCACGCACTAGATTGTTGAATTGCTCTCATTGGAGATCGTCTACAGAGCCCATCTACCAATCGACTCCAGATTTGAAATCAGCATGCAAACCATTTTACAACAAGTGCGCTCAGAATTGCCGATTAGAACTTTTTCACATTTAAATGGAAAACCAGTAGAGGAATCTTCAACTAATAAGGCTTACCCATATCAGTTGTGGAAAGTTTTTTTATGGAGTTGATAGTGAGTTCTGATCAGCTACGGCGTGACCTTCTCGGCAAAAGAGTAACACATTGTAGACTCATTGTAGACTCCAGGGATGGAATTTAGGACCGGTTAGTAGATTGGTATCACTGGCGAGATGTGATGAAAAAAAGAACCTCCTGAATAAAAGACAAAGCAAAGGAAATGATTAATGTGCGCGTGAGGATCAAATCGAAAGCAAGATCGGTTATAATCAACTGTAATTTACTTCACACCCCTGGGTACAAGTAGCAGTTAGTTGAGATATTGATAAAAAACATGTAATGAAACCTAAGGTTTAATACTAACTGGTTGAAATGATCAATTGTGAAGGATTTCGAGCTTTCGGAACAGTAAACAAAGACAATGCACATTCATCTTAGTACCAGAGTTATGACCAGCAGGGTCCAGGGAGTTAGAGGTATATGGGGCACGTGATTCATATATATTCACTGAAATCTTACTGAATTCTCTACAATGCTGAAACAGTGTATTATTATCCATAACGCATGAACTTCCCTTTTGGATTTTCAAGTCAGGTCACAGTGGATAACGCTATAAAAGGGAGCTATCCTTTTATTTATTTCATCCCAGATGTCCAGAGTCAGGTTCAAATAGATTTCCTAACGGGGGTTACCTTTTTGTTCATTGTTCACTGTAGGTTTTCTCCAAACTCTTTTCATCACCAAACCTTACCTTACGAAATCTGAAATATGGTTTGGAACTCTATATATCGTTTAACTCATTTGACAGGCACCAGATACCGTGTTACGGTCTTTGGTATTGGTTTCACTCCTTGTTTCATCAATATTTCCTCAAAAGTCATATGCACGTTATTTGGGATAGAAATCATTGTACTGACAGACAGAGAGCACCCGCGGCTGCTTCACCTATGAGCGTACGTTTTATGGCAACCGATCATTCCCCCAACTGGGAGAGATAAAACCAACTAAGCCACAGTGCTTTAGGCATGGTACCAAACAAGTAATTCTTCCTACTAGTAAATCCGGTGGTGATGACAGGGTTCGAGCGTTGATGCAAATCGGGGAACACAGCAGACACAACAAAGTAAACCAATCAAACACTCATCTATGTGGTTCATTTGAGTTAATCGAGGTATAAACCTATCATTCATTTCGCAAATTCTCACTTGACAGTTTTTTGACTACTCCGAATAACCGGTGCAAACCCCTTATTTGGCAAAATCTTGGGGTCACTGGTCTTCGATCCTCCTTCAGCCGGGTCAGTATTTCTGCAACCACTGTCCACGGTTTTTCTCATCACATCTCCATAACAATCACTCGCCCCTCCCCCTTCAAACCTCAAGGATGTTGTCCGTGAAATCTATCACTTCTGCCCGAAATCGAACACAGTGAAAGGATTGAACAACTTTTTTGGTCTACGTCCGGGGAACAAGCTGCTTCTCAACACGATAAAACCGGGACAAATGGACAAAGAGTACGAAAAGTGTGTGTTCAACGCACTGAACGAAGGCCGTAAGTATTAAGGAACTATAACACCGGTTTTATGTGCTGTTAGCATAATTCTAAACAAACAAACCGGAATATTATCCCGGCTTTTGAGGCACAAAATGGAAACCATCTACGTTTTGTACTGAGGTGTCATCCCCGAAATTTTGCAGTATCCATTCGAAATAGAAAAATCTCCGCGTGAGTGAGCAACTTGTAGTAGAGGCTGTGTTTATTGACTTAACTGAATATCAATCTCATGCAAATGATGACTTTCTCATACTAAGACGCTACTTTTAGTTCTTTCTTCAAAAACTGAAAACAGAATTCTTCGTCTCAAGGTTTCGTATCGCCTTTACTAGTCGTTACGAATCTCTGTTCTGGTTTCCCAGTTCAACAGATTCGTACAGAGTGCGTAAGTAGTCTGATGTTATTCATTCTTAAGGGGAGGTGGTTATCTTAACTCGGTCGGAGGATTGAGCGACTTTGTTTCTGACTGGGATAGCCAGGGGAGTGATATCTGTAGCTTGCTTCAACGGGAATCATGAGAGCGCCATCGGATTCTGACAAGACTGGGTTGAACAAACATTCGCCACGAATCACAAGGAAAACGAGTTATAGTAATTCCACTGAAGAAATTGATATCTATATTCCCACATTACTTAGTTCAATTATATGGGCCGATTTTCATCAGAGGTACTCAGCTGACCTTCATTTATATTCAGGTCGTGTTATCTTTTATTTGATTATGGTAGCCGTTTACCAACAAGCGTATGTTTAAAATATTTCAGTGTCCGTGGAAGACTCACTTTTAACCAGCATCATGCTTAAAATATAAATTTGAAGAGAGGGGTCCTGGGCTTATATCCAAATGAATGGTGAACAAATGTGGTCTGAATTTACAAAGACTAATGATGACCGGGCGGCAGAGAAATATTGTTCTATGAGGCACTTCAATCGTTCGAGAACCCCGTTTCTCGAGTGGTTTTATCTGATACAACTTTGGGGATTGCGAGCATAGTTCTAAGAGATTCCATATGCTTGTACAATAGGGATCTCATATGCGTGACAAACGGTTTATGAGTTATAGCAGGAAATGTAGCTGTGTTGCTAGGACTGTGCGGTTCGCAGAATAGATAGTTTCGTGACATATAATTGATTTAACAGGCACTGAAATTCTGTTGGGTGCAGATGGATGCTTTTATGTGATAAAAAAGAAAGAAAATCTTCATGTCTTTCAGTATTTTGTTTTATTCTATGCACCGACCAAATGAATAAAACGTATCCTTAGTGCCTCAAATGTCGTTTTTGCTTTGTACCTTGTTTAAGCAGTCGCATAATTACCTTAGAAATGACTTTCATCGACCAATCTGGATATCAGTCATCAAACAATGAGTTGGATGCGTATAAAAAAGCCCTCTTTGAAAACTGTGCTGGAAAATTATTTAACTACACCGAGTTTCAACTCCTATGACTTGTTCACCCACGGAAATGCGTCTCATGCTGATATCATATTCTGTTTGAAGGGAAATATAAGCGCAAATCTCAGGTCATATATTTTTCTGGTGAGCAAAATCTGTGGAAATCATGCATAAATTACACCGAAGACGGCGACTATAGCTGAAAACATCCGATAACGTGGTGATAAACGTATGCATTCTTCTATGCGAATGAGCCCACGTTGTCTTCCAATTGCGCTTTTGGCACATTTCCTCACTTGCTTTGCTGAAACCAAATACAAACACACACCGTCAGTGAAGATGCCTTTCTTGTATCCGGAGGCATCTCCGAGATTTCACTTTCCACCTAGATTACCGTCGTTGTTGCCCCCTCCCCCCTCCTTATTGGAGTGTAAATGTGCTTCGTTTTTAATGATGCTTTAGGGTAAATATTTTATCAACTTTTGAGGTAACATTCCTATGCCCATTTCGTCCTCGATCGTAGAAAAAGAATGGACCACCAGGGAATTTCACGTCACCAAGAATCACTCATTGGTTTATTTAAATGAATAAACATTTGTACGCTCTAATTGGATCAAAGACGTATTTTCCACCTCGATCGATTCTCCTTGAATCACTGAATTTACCTTTAGGCCCCTCACTAAGCCACATTTTGTTGATACACTACACAAATGAAGAGCACTAAAATTACTCAAAAGTGGCAGTGAGTCTACTTTGAAGGCATCAATCGTGTAAGATGCTGGATTATTCGATACTGGATGATATCGAAATGTTGCATTAGTAAATATGAAGATCTCCGATCAAATTCTCTGAATTGATAACACACCTGTTCTATGCAATTTCTTCAAGTGTTATAGTGTCAGAGAACCATTCTTACAGAATGCTACTATCACGTAAGTCACAATTTGTGGTTACTTTTTGGTGGCCTCTACTTAGGGCGTATTTCAAAGTGAAAACAAAAATTGGTATATTGACCTATTTGGAATCCAGCACCATCTAAAATCAGTTTATGATTCGGTTGTCTGAAAGTGAATTGACGGCTTGATGATCTCTTGAACATTCGTCGTATTTTAACTTTCTTTAGTTAACTAAACTTAGGAATCGATTGTCAAAATAACTTTATAGATCGTTACATCGATTCCATTGCATTTACTTCCGACTTTCTGTGTAGTTCATTGAATTGACATTTCATGGTTGTTTCCCCTTCCTTTGTCACTGGGGGTCAGTGAAACACAGCATCATATGCGAAGCTTCCTCACTGAAGACAGTGTACGAAATCAGTAAACGGTTGGCGTTTGTGGTCAGTATTGTGTTTAACGAATTGATTGGCTTGACTGCAGAGAAACTGAATCCTGGTCTACCAAGTAAGTATGTATTACGCCATCTTGTTGCCCTCACTGCGTAGGCCTTATAATATGAGTGTTTTTAACTACCCACACAAAGCACATGAACCCTCTGATGATTACGTGTTATATCGGGACGGATGTCAGTTCGTATAAAGCGTACAATGGATTATTCCGCTAATGACAGATGACCCCTTCACACCAGTGATTAGGCAATTGAAACAGATCGCGTTTACACTACTGATCTTTAGGATTACATTGGATATTGGTAACCCTTCCCCCCAGATTGCCTACTCATAATGTATTGGGCTGCCGTCCAGTAGTGGGGGAGTAAGGCGTAGATACACACCTCGATGGCTATCGGTGAATACTAAAGGAGCGTACACGGAATGTAATACACCTCAAATTTCAAATGACAATTCGTCGTGTATATAGCAAATGAAGCGTGAACTGAAAAGCTCGGAAGCACTGGACAGCTGTCTCGACCTGGTTGGGTCTCATCAGCAGTGCGAATCCATCGACCCGACTGGGGATCGAACCCGGGACTTCATGGGCAGAACGCAAGCGTGCTACCCACTACGCCACCGGGCAGCTGATCAGACCGTTTTTCATTTTCCATTTACACGATATAGCACAACCCATCTTTGAGAGTTTGTTGCGGGCCACGGACCCTGCTCAACTCAGCACTAGCCTCCAGGGTTATGACTCGGTTGGAAACATTCACAACCTGTCTCATTATTTCATGTGGGTAATGGAGTAGTGGGTAGCACGCTTGCGTTTTGCCCATAAAGTCTCGGGTTCGATCCCCAGTTGGGTCGATGGATTCGCACTGTTGATGAGACCCAACCAGGTCGAAACAGCTGTCCAGTGCTTCCGAGCATTTTAGTTCACGCTTCATTTGCTATATACACGACGAATTGTCATTTGAAACTTAACCAAATCCTCCATTACCCACACCTCAAATTGTGGGACAGTCCAGGTCCACATGCAGAAGGAAGACGCACAACGTCAATCAGCAAGGGGAATGGATTTCAAGGTGCGTAGAAGGCAGTGTCAAAACAGATGACGACCAAAAATGAAATTATCTCAGCAGTTGATCCACATAATTCATGGCATGCGTAGTCTTGCTGATTAAGGAGAATATGGTGGTACAGTAAACAAAGTGGGGTCGCGGACACGCATCACACGATCAAATCACGTGACCAAATCATTAGGGGAAACTGTTGTACAACAAACATGTCGTATTGAGTAGACTTAAAGTAACACTCATGCAGAATGTGCATGACATGAAGTAAAGAAATGATTGATACACACCTGGCGCTATTATGTAGATGAAATGTGTATATGAACATTGGATCTAGCGTGGTTCATCGAATTGGTGGTAGGAATAAATTGGTTGATCATAAAGTAAACGTCTTTGACATATTAAAACAATACAAAATGTTAGACATGATTCCTCGCGTTTCATGAAACATATTTCACACTATTTATCGCCAAATAAGCTGTACTTGCAGCCCCAACCTAAAGAAATAAATTTGATTTTGTGACAAGCACAGCCAGAATATGTAATAAGAACCCCGTCCTTTTATTGGCTCATATCACGCTAATCGGCACCTTGTTTCAATCTCTCTATGGAAATGGTCGGATGTTTGAACATCGGGTGTAGCTCATTATTGCTCGAGAGATCCTCCCGAAAAGTTTGGACTTAGGCTGAAATGTCCTTCGCGAAGCAACGTCAGATGTAAATCGTCTCCGAAAGATGCATTCTTATTAGAACTGCTTTCATAGGGCCAAATGAAGCCTTTGGAACCCCAGCCGGGTCAAGCGAAACTGTGCTGGCCGACGCGTTGACCTTCGATCAACCGTTAGAAACTTTCCCCCAAATCTATGNAATCTATGCACACGAAGTACAATGTACAGGTAAATGGAGAACTGCTCAAGTTTTACTGACAAATATCTCCGGTAAATGATGAGGACGTTTATCCTGTTCGGAATATAGTTTAGTGTGAAGGTCTAGTTACCCCCCCCCTGAGGATAGCAACGGGTACTGCACTCGATGTCCAGAATTGGACGATCGGGTCATGCGCACGGGGTACTGGAGTTTCTACCAAATTTAAGTCATTTTCGAAGCTAACTGGAGTGGAATTTATAGAGACCGAGAAGAAAAAGAAGAAAAAGTTGGAATAAAATCCGAGCAGTCAATCCAGAATTGTTTGACATAAAAATGAACAACTAATTGTTTGACGCTGTGAAAATTTCGAGTCATCCAAGTTATGATAACTGCTTGTTCATGTTCGTGGTGCCAATGTAAATGAGGTATTCTAGTTAAAACTAGTTCTTTAGGATGTTCTAACAGTTATAGTTTTTGTAACCATAAAAATCCAGACTTAACTATCAACAAATACGAACTGTTTGAACGATACGTGCCCTATTAACCTAGGTGAGCTAGTTCGAATAAAAAATGTAATAACTGTACTGTGAAGACCCCAACAAGCAGATCACAGAGGCTAAGAGGGGTTTTATATAAACATTTTCGCTCGAAGAACTTTGGAAATCGATTCGAAGAACCCGGTCCAACATGCAATTGTCGGCTAGCTTTTATTCTCCTTCAAGGATGTCGCGTTTTAATCGTGTTTAGTAAGATGAATACGGTATTTTGCAATTAAATGTTGCGATCTTGTTATCATATATTTTGCACACATTTAGTGCAAACAAATTTCACTTTATTTTCCCGTAAATTTAGGTATCAACTTTGAACAGGCGATGCTGAACTTAGTTAAAGGAGCCATATACGGAACTGATTTATCTTCTCGTGGAGTCCTGACGGAACTTTTGGCGTCTGCTGGAGGTGGTATTGATGCACTTCGTCAGCTGCTTGTAGGAGATGGAACCACTGCACCACTGGATGCTTTGAAAGCGCTGTTGATGAGAGATGGGAACCCATTAGATGCCTTGGGTGATTTATTGCAAGGAATTTCCGATGATCCACTCGAAGCTTTGTTATCCCTTACTGAAACATTGGGTGGCAAGGCTGCAGGAATCGCGAACCTTCTATCTACCTTGGAAGGTGATCAAGCAGAAAAATTGGCGGGACTAATTCAGCGCGTTGGTGGTGGTTCTGAAGGCTTGCAAAATTTGATCAAAGTAGCTGGTGGCGGAGCAGAAGGAATAGAAAATATATTGGAGGCAATTTTGGGCGGCAAACCGGGAAGTAACGATGAGGTTGTAGCTGGTCTTGCCAGCATTATTGCGGCTGCCGGAGGAGGAGCGGAAGGTTTATCCGGACTAATAGAAGCTGCCGGGAAGGGTGCGGAAGGGTTAAAAAATATTCTCAGTGCCAGTGGTGGTGGAGAACAAGGTTTAAAAAATCTTTTGAATGCACTAGGAGATGATACCGGTGAGTGATATCCCTCAAGCTGAAATGAAAGCATATAATGAATGTATATTATTACTAATAATATGCTTGTTATTTGCTTGTCGATCACCGTGCTGAGCAGGGATAACAACTCTGACACCTTATTTGAAATTTCTCTGCTCGAGGTCTGGCAGAGACGAAAAATCTGTCCACTGCGTTACAGTAACAAATAACTCTGTACACCTGTCCAGTGCTAACCAGTCTTCTTCGTTAACCATCTCCATTGAGATGAATTCAATATACACTGAAGAAAAGCACTTCAAAGGATTGAAATCTATACCAATGTACTTACACAAGGTCCAGTTCCCCTCAAAAAGCGAACTGACTAACCCCGCCTTCCCCCTATCCTTCGCAAAAATAACCATTCTAACTGACAAAAAGGTATATTGGTATTGGTAACTGGAATACATAAACACCCTGGTATGTAAAATGTATGCTTTGGAGATTCACAATTTTCCCGTCACTACGGAAAGTTTCACGCAACATAAAACTGCACTGAACATACAATAAATTCGCATCATCAGAAATAAAACAATCACCAATAGAATAAGAGCACGCATAATCTGGTAACATATGAATTCCCATGCAGTACACACACAAGTTTTTTTTTCGTTCCCTTAAGATCCAGGTGTTTACCATAGATTGTAAATCGTAGAATCTCTTTCCAAACCGAAAGTTTCTGGTTGCACTTCATTCACGAACACAAAACATTTGGCACTTCTGAAGGGTGTCTACGGAGGCAAAACAATTTTCTTATGTCATTTGCGACCCTGCCCACAAATTTCGTTTCAGATAGAAATAATAACAAACTTTGTGCTTAACAAAATTGAAGTCAAAAGTGTAAAATTAGCACTCATGAAGATAAAATGAATCAAACAAAATATTGATTTATTATATTAAATAAGGAATATTTACAAGGTTGTGATGGGACTTCAATAAGTGACATCTTAGTGATGTAAAACGACCTACAATGCTTTACTACCACTGAAAACGCTTTATACGATCATTCAAACTGAAAGCCACAATGAGGTGTGTGCAATGTTATTTATTTTTATTAATTAATTTATTTTTATGCTTCCAATTTATCACTAAACAGCAAGTCTTTTGATCACATGCAGAATTCTATCGACTAAACCCAATAGACTACTAATCAGTTTACTTTATCCCCTTACCTCTCGTTCTACTAATCAGAAGCAGCACTATCCACACTATTGGCCTCAGTGGGTGGTGGTAGTGAAGGTGTGACAAACTTGCTCAATGCCGTTGGAGGAGGAATTGAGGGGATTAAATCTGTGTTGAATTCGATAGGAGGGGAAGCGGAAGGACTGAAGAAACTAATTGCTGCAGCCGGAATTAATCCGGCAGACGTTTTGCGTAGCCTGATCAAGGCGGCAGGTGATGAGAGTAATGGTTTGGAAAACTTGATAAGTATTATGGGGGATGCGGGATTTCAAGGCTTGCTCCAGGCTGCGGGTAGTGATCCGGCGGATGCATTACGCAATATCCTGGAAGCAGCGGGTGGTGGAGTGGAGGCCACAAAACAACTGCTTGGAGCGTTAGGTGGAGGTGCGAACGGGTTGCAGACTTTGTTGAGCGCGATGGGTCCGGACCCGGAAACAGCCCTGAAGAACCTGTTGACCGCAACCGGTGGAGGTGCAGAAGGTTTAATGAATCTATTAAAGGCCAACGGCGGTGGAGCTGAGGCACTGATGAACCTACTCAAAGCCGTCGGTGGTACAGAGAAAGACGCTTTGAATATCATACTGAATGCTGTCGGTGGAGGAGTTGAAGGTCTAAAAAATCTGTTGAAAGCTTCTGGTGATGAAGCAGAGGCACTGGCATTCATTCTTGAAGCGGCTGGTGGAGGTGCTCGCGGTCTGATGAACCTACTGAGTAGTCTCGATGATGACCCGGTGAAAGCACTAAGCGCTTTGCTTTCTGATTCAGGTCCAGGTAAGTGAAATACACTCCACTACCCTTCCGTTTGGTGGCTTGGAAAAAATAAGTCACCTTGAGTTTTCACGGCGTTTAAGACATTTCTGTACACAACTTATGCAACTTGGATACGGAATTTACAGAATGTTTGAATAACATTAGCGATATATGATATTTGATTTAAGTCAATATACAGCAAACGACATCTCAGACGGATTTTTGGCTATCTACCTGCTGCGTCATCCAGGGGGTGTTTTGATTTATTATGAGATGCAATGCGATTCATTTATCAAGTTTATTGTGGATGACTTTCGGTTTCTTCAAAAGCCACTGAACTATCGGATCAGTATTCATGAAGATCTTCAAACTTGATTTAACGCCAAAAAGCATTGGGAATCAAGGCTATAGAATCATTGTTGATGGCCATAACGGATAACAAATTCAAGAACTAATATATCACGACTGAACGATAATAGTGTAAAGATGATGAAGTGCACGATTCTTAAACTAAGGGGAGACAAATATAATCCTATCTTACGAATGATCTTGTGCTAACTCAAATTCAGTTCAACTCATCCCTAGCCTAAGTTATGCGAAATCGCTAAAATGAATTCTTTTCTTCCACAAGCTGTGGGATGTTTCGCCCGGAATCATTCAAGCCGTTTACGTACTATCAAACTAAAGAGTGACAGGAAAGTTTTGAACCAAGCCAATTGAGTGAGTACAAGTGAGACGGTTTTACGAGAGAGAGTCAATCGTTTGATCGAACTTGAATCTATTCTGTGAGCAGATATTTCTCTNACTAGTGTTTCCCTCGACACCGCGAAATAATCCTCTTCGGGGTGTCGAACCAATTCTAGCTAACCCCATCCATTACAGAAGTTCTCAATGCATATGTTGCAGACACTTCGGACATCAGGTTCTCCGTGGAATGGGGGACTCTCAGTAACCAGCAAGACAGGAAACGCAAAACAATGCAAAGCAGCAAAATGGCAGCGATGTGCCCAACGTGCATAGCGTCACAAAGACCTGTGATTCCTTATTTAATTCTCATATTTTTGCACAGAGAAACAGCCTTCAATCTAGAATGACCAAAGGTATATCCACTGAGATGCAATCTGTAATGCATGTAGGCCACACCATGTTATTACTACGGCACAATAACCAGGTTCTTGTCAGAAGTGAGTTGTGTACTGTGTAGTAGTCAAACGAGATCAATATCACGGTTGACCTTTGGGCTCTAGGGATCAAGGTTCAAAACCAGCCAGCGCCATTCAACGGGGATGGTCGGCAGTTCCTTGTCGTCCGAGTCAATACCACATCTAACCTAGTTGTTCACCAGTCAAAGTCCATTTGCCAGTTTCCACAAGTACACAACACGGCATCATGACTACAAGATTTGGAAGTGAACAATGGAAATTCCGAAATCTATTCGTCTTGNATTTTGGGTTTTCCCCTGATTTTTCGATACTGTGAAAACCTGTAGGGAAGGGGGGGCTGGCGGAAGAAACGTTTTCACCTCTGTGTACATTGTACGGGACTTATTCTTCAACTGCGGCTGTGTATTGGTACCCATTTGAATCTTTCCGGTATGTATCTATCGGCATGTATCTCTGCGTTGATTTGCTTACCGATCCTCGTGTTCATTCCTAAGAGGTAATACTGTTTTTCATTTCACAGTAAAAATGACTTGATCGCATGTAGAGTTTTGTAGTTTCTTCACATCTGAAATATGTTCAAATGTACTTCTGTGTCCATACGTGTTATTGTAAAATTCCACAACGGAACATTGATTATCAAGCTATTACAGTAACCGCAAATGTCCCAGTGGAAATTTCAGCCTTCTGCATCAATTAATTCAACGCGAGCTGAACATGTAAAAGGCTTGTGAAACTACTCAAATTGTGAACGTAACTGACAGATCATACGAAAGAGAACTACCAACTAGGTCATGCACACTTTGTCGCCTCTATTTATTATGTTTCACAGAAAATTCCCAGCTTGAACTTATTCCAAATTCCCCAGTCTCAAACGTTTATTAATGACTTCTAATCCCAAGAATCTGTATTTGAGAAGGCCACGGTCTCTTACTTGCTACGAACTTGCAAACTTGGGTTCAAATTAACAAAGTGATCAGCTTACCATGACTTAGTGGGTTTTACACTTGTATTCCGAACCTCATGTCCCATCCTCGGTTGGATCAATCGATTCACATTTGTGATCACATCGAATTAGCACAGAACAGGAACTGGTAAAGCAATAGTTCTTCACCGAGAGGAAAGCTCAACTGATTGAGTGTTGCGGGATCGATCGGCAAGTAGGTCATACACTGAACGGTACAAATTTCAGCATGGCTCTACCATGTATAGATGTTTGATATAAGTTCTGCATACACTGTAATGCGGTAAATGAAATATCGAAAATAATTCTCTATGGCAAATTTCGTTGAAGCAGGTTTGTCCTACCGGCAGTTGTATTCCCTGTCGAAAGTAAGAATCAATGTGAGACCATTTCTTATTAAGTTTTTTTCTGCTTTGAATCTCATAGGTTTAACAAATCTGCTTCGTGCAACCGGAGGTGGTGCTCAAGGCCTTCAAACTCTACTCAATACGATTGGTGGGGGTACACAAGGATTGGCCAATTTATTAACGGCTTTGGGTGGTACGGATGATAACCGGTTGGATGCGCTAAAATCTCTGATTTCACAAACTGGTGGAGGAGTTGAAGGGCTAACCAACTTGATTCAAGCACTCGGTGGGGGTGCGGNGGGTTTGAGTACCTTGCTGGCCACACTCGGGGGAGGTGAGAACAGCATCAAGCAATTGCTCGAGACCATGGGTGGAGGTAGCGAAGGTCTGAGTCAGCTACTGTTCGCATTTGGTAATCATCCCGAAGAAGGCGTTCGTGCACTTTTAAGGGCAGCTGGCGGTGGAGTCGCCGGTTTGAATGCTTTGCTAAACCTGATAAGTGACGATCCTAACGGTTTGAGTAAGTTGATGAGTTCTTTGGGTGGTGGAGCGGAAGGACTTAAAACTTTGCTTGCCGCGTGTGGAGAAAATCCTGCAGAAACTTTGAAAGCATTGATAGCATCTATGGGTGGTGGCCCTGAAGGTTTGAAACAATTGCTTCTTTCTATGGGCATGGACCCTAACGATCCAGAATCGCTAAGGGCATTGCTATCAGTCTTCGGTGGGGCGGAAGAAGGCTTGACATCGTTAGTGGCTGCGTTGGGAGGCGGTACTGATGGCTTAGCTGCTCTGATTAAAGCACTTGGTGATGACG
>UZAN01040703.1:59428-71961 GCA_900618425.1 Echinostoma caproni
ATGGGTCTATCAGCCCTGATGAAGGCAGCGGCAGATGAGTCTGGTAACGGCTTGGCTAATCTACTTGCGGGCCTCGGTGATGGAGAACAAGCTTTGTCCGCTTTAATTGCCGCTGCAGGTGGTGGAGAAAAAGGGCTACAGGCATTGTTAAAGGCTGCAAATAATATTGCAGAGAATGGAGATGGTCTCACTGCCTTGATCGCCGCCGCTGGAGGAGGAGTCGATGGATTGACAGCTTTGATTGGAGCCGCAGGTGGTGGTGAGCAGGGATTGGCTACTTTACTAGCTGCCGCGGCAGCTGCTTCTATGGGAGCAAATGATCCGGACATTCAAGCAGATATTTTAAAGCGCCTAATTGAAGCTGGCGGTGGTGGAACGGAGGGTTTACAGAACCTATTGAAAGCTGCTGCAGGACCTGGCGGCGATTCAATTGTAGGACTTCAGAGTTTGCTAGCAGTTTTGGGTGACAGTACAAATGCCATTGAAATACTGCTGAAGGCGGCTGGTGGTGGGGCTGATGGACTAGCGACTATCCTTGCCGCAACTGGAGGTGGTTCCGAAGCGCTTCAATTGCTCATTGAAATCGCCGGTGGCAGTACAGAAGGACTTAAGAAATTGATGGAAGTAGCAAATCTCAAGGACGGTGAACAACTGGCGAACGTACTTGCAACCGCTGGATTGGATCATTCCTTGATCGAGGCTGCGAGGACGGGAGATTTCCTAAGCTTAACAGGTAATTCAGTCTTCATAGTGGAACCACTTCGTTTTATTTGATCCCAGTTTGCAACCCTCAGTGCAGTACTTACGAACACTTTTGTTTCAATTAAGTGCCGCGAGTAATTGCTTGCCTTCAGTTGATTTGGTTTCCGATGATCTGAGTGGATGGTACAGCATTTCGCTATTACTATTATGAATAATAATAATATTAACATTAGTATTGTCGAAACATAAATCACCAGTTGTATATTTTACCGAATGATGGAGCATGACGTACTCATAGATATCTTTAATTAACTAGATCGATGACTGTATGTGTATTATTAGTCATTTGGTATTGTAACAGGTGAATCAGACCACATGACGTTAATGTACGGAGGTAAGAGTTCTAAGCTCTTGGCTCTTGTTCGTTCACTTTTACCACATTCTTCATTGGTGGGCGGATCGTAAATGCAGTTGTAATTGCAGTTTGATTTAAGGCATGGTGGTAACAGAAACAAGAGCATATTGGTGAAAATCAAAACAGAAGTGATATGAGCTGATATGGAATCAATCTCATGCAGGACTAGCACTCCTGCAAGTTTCGGTTTCATAGATTCGGTTGAGACACTTAATAGAAGAATTCCAATAAATACAGTGCTGCTTTAGAATACTTTCCAGGCAGTAGCAGTAGTAGTATTTCACGCATTGAAGATGCAAAATAAAGACTCCATAAAAGATCCATTTTAGTAAGCTGAGGCATTATTGTGTTCGTGACCGTTATGTCCATATGCTTGCACCTATTCGCGCATTCGACCCGTTATGGTGCACACGCAATCACTCCTGTTCATGTCAACCATGAGCACGCATACATCATATAGTTTCGGATTCTGGGATGTAACATTTCAACTACTAGGAATGGATGCTCCTTGTCCACAGCTATCGATACAAAATATCATATTGGAAACTGGAATGTATATTTGTAAACTGAAAGTCATATCCCACGACTTCGATCTGTCTGTAAAGGCGCACATCTTAATCATTTCCTGCTTTAAACTGATCGACCAAACATTATTAAACCCGGTTGGCCTCACGATGAAAACTCATTCTAGATGAGAATGCCAACTTGGAAGAATGGCCCATGTTCGAATCCCTTCCGGGCCGTCTCAAACTGCCGCAACAAATATCTATCACCGGTTCATTATAGCAAGCGAATTAACAAGATGAAAACTCTAATGAGTTCATTTTTAACTGCCGTTCAGTTGCACTTTTATCAAACGAAATTGTGTCAAGTGGCAGCCGGTGATCATAAATCACATACTCGTCCACCGACCCTCTTGAAACGCTTGTGTTGATAGTGGCTTTGTGCTGTCCTTTCGCTGCACGTGATGAACAAGTCCCAATTGTCAGTCATTCCAAGATGGACTTGACGCTTGATGAAAAAATGCAAAGAGCGTTTGCTTTTATCCGGATCGACCGACATTGGAGTTGTGAACTTTGTTCACCTATTGCCATCTTACACAGTTTCGTCGGGTAAAAACGCAACTGAAAAGCAGCTGAAAAGTCTACTCGTATGTGATGTGTTTTCGCTCTAGTGAATCACCTTGTATCTTTCCAACTTCCAGTGAAGCCCCTTTGGATACATCAGGCCATAGAGGCTTAAGCCCTCAAGATACGAGACTATAACAACGCCCGTCCACTAGGAATGGACCAACTTTTATACAAACAAACAAAAATTACATTTAGGGTGAATCACCGGGTGACGAAAAATCTTTCGATAGTGGTGGGGTCTGACTGTTTGTCCACGGGAACTTTAAACTGATCGAATGAGTCTTCGACCAAAATGAACGTATCCGGCGATAATTGATCTCAATTGGTCAGGACAAATTCCTACCGACCGTTATCGTAGTTGTTATTGTGTTAACCGACCTTGCGCAATATAGCAATATAGCGTATTATAGAAGTTATTCTTCATACTCATACGCAGTATGGAAATACAAAATCTCAACCCCGAAAGAAATTTGAATTCTCGCCCGAACGAAGTGAGACATCTTAGAGATAAACATGGTACCTATTTTGTAGCCAGGTATCCAGTGGAAAGTTCAGTTGTATTTCGTAGTTTTGTGATCAGCTGCAGCTACGATTCCGCAAAGTTTGCTACTGGTAGTATGATGTTGAGATTGGATTTCCTAATCTCTCCTAGTTATTTCAGCATTGCTGTCTTCTTGAAACTCAATTCGACACCGATTGCTGAATATCCACCCGTCGAGGTGTATAAAGCGATTCCTTGACTTGATTCTTTGGCCGATAGTCGATTCGAACTTTACTGGTCTTCATCTGTTTTATATCAATAGCTGTGGATGGTACTGGGTGCTTTTAATGTCGGAATTATACAAGCTATCTCATTTGGTGAAATTCGAGACAATCTAGGCTTCCATGCTTTATGACAAGCTAAAGTCGAGCAAGTTGACATATTTATCATTTTATTTCGGTGTGACTAGCGTTCTCCCTGAACCGATGGAGGTCATTTACCACTGTATGTGTTCATTCTCGTCGAAAACTCATTCGATCAACTTAAAGTTCCTGTGGGACAAAGTCAGACCCCACCACCATCGAAAGATTCTTCGTCACCCGATGATTCACTCAAAACGTCGCATAAGAGTTATGCAGAAGTTGATTCAGTTTCAGAAAAGGGAATTCGTTCGGTGTGGAGCAAATAGAGCGTGAAGTGTAAAACCGAGATGCACTGTACAGCTGTTTCGATCTGGTTAGGTTATTTGTTTGTTTGTGTAGAAGTCGATCCATTCGGAGTGGACAGACCTTATGACAGTCTGGGGCCTAGTAGCTTAAGTGTGGCCCCTATGGCTTGATGCATGCCAAGCAAATTTATTTAAAGTTGGAAAGGTGTAATGAAAGGGTGATGAATCTTTGGTGCGGCAGGATGAATAAAGGCTACAATATGACAAGGCTTTCTGTAATGATGATTTGTTGTCATGACGGATTTGTGGTTTATTTCTTTTCAACAATCCCTGCAATACACACTTATTTTCAAGGGAAACTTCAGTCTGTGTTGAATAAAATGTTCAGTAGACATGGCCACTATGGAGACCGAAGATGCCCAACTAGCGATTGCTAATCTGCGCAGATTTTGTTTCAGAAAGCCTAGAACAATTGAGAGAATAGCTCGAGGGACGCACGGAAAACCAAGCTTGGAAACAGCCGCCTACTTAGAACAATGCTGTAGGATTTCGTGCTTTGGAATGAATGGACGCAAGAACTTACTTGAGCAGTGATCGTTGAGGGACGTTCATTTAAATATTATCCTCCCGATGACAAAACCAACTCCATATAGAAAAAAATGAAATTCAGTGGGACAAAGTTGTTTGAAGACAGATAATGAGAGTACCTGAAACGTCTAATGGGTTTTCGTTTTAACTCAGTTTGGGTTGAAGAAGAGATCGTTGCATGGAATTTTGTGAAACCAGAAGGACAAGAAACGGCATACACAAGTAGTCGGAATGTTTAAACCATACTGAGTAATAGGACTCTGAAAGATCAAATAAACAATTGGAAGATGGGGGATAGCAGGGCATCGTAGAATAGTCCGTATTTCTTGATAAAGTGATCAGAAAACGTGTGTCATACATTGGTTTGTTGTATTTAGTTGTAAAAATAGACAGACGACCAACGAGTCAGATTTCTAGTAAAGTCACAAGTCTAAAGCTTTTCAGGGTGAACACATTGTGTGCATAACGCTAGACTTCAGCTGAATAGAGAATAGAATGCCGCGGACGGACGGCCCATGTTCATCCAAGGACTTTGCGGGAAAATGGGCCAAAAGAGTCAGGTAGTGCAGTAGTATACACTTGAAGGTAACTGATTAGAGCAACCGTGCAAAACACTTACTCCTACACAACAAAGTGTTGCAGAAAGTGCTCCAACAGTAATGATACCAATATTTTTTCCTATTATATACCTATTCCAGCTCCCGTTCCAATCTATCGGAAATCAAAATGTTTCAATTCCATGTTAGATATTTGTTTGTTCACGTTTTTCTGTTACTATGATCCCTTTTACTGTATACTACATGCTCTATTGTGTGACTTCAATAGCAACCGAAAAGTCACCGGTGCCGAGTGAAAAGTTCTTTTTTCTGATAAAAAATTGTAATATGTGAATGCTACACAACTCAAAACTCCCAAGCACTTGTGATGCACCAATCCGAGCAAGCCGAATTATTGCTTATTCTGTTTGTTCCTGATCGAGAGTATTCCGCATCAATCGTCTTATCATCCGATTCCAGAACGAATCAAATTTCTGGCCAACGAGGAAAGAAAACAACGTGCTATGCTAAGTAAACGTGAGTTTGATATCTCGTTTCCTGTTGACTTGATTTGGCAAATGGAACTCAAGTTTCGATATGGCAAGTCCAGATGCGATGATATGATCGATAACATTGACACAGGTTTTCTTAAATGAGCTCATTGTTAAGATTACTACATGAGAGTTATGGAAGTACTGTACATCTTTTTTGATCCGATTGGGTCCCATCAGCAGTCCTACGCAAAGAAACGACGTATTTTGAACGCTCCGTATTACGCACAAGACCGAAGTAAACATCGTGTTTACTAAGTATTAAGAAATTTACCAACTAACCGACAAAAATAACTCCTTTTCTACTCGCTCGTAATCGGAGTTGTTTATGTTTAGTCGGAACGTTAAGTCTGAACAGTAGACACGCAGAATTACGGTGCTTCTTTCCATTGGACCACGTTCAGGCCACATCACCCCATATTCACCGTTGCTGCCAGATAATCTTGCTATTGCACGGGTAAATGCCACCTATATTTTACGAACTAAATCCCGGGGTCGATGAGTGAACGATGATTAACGTTGGGGTCAACCTCTTTGACCAGTTAAAATGCCCAATTGTTTTAGTTGAACGTCCATTAACTATCCAATGAACATAGATGTTCTCACATAGTTACACTGTCCCATTCAAAGTCATCAGTTGATCATCCAATTCTGCATTTTATTGAACCATAGGAACGACAAATGGTCAAAAATATTGGTAAATGTGGATGGGCAACCATTCTTTTCCACAATAGGACTGCTGACCACCATTGTTCAAGTTATCTCACCAATTATAGGGCATCATCGTCAGGCATGTGTATCCGGTAGTCGTTTGCCTTTTTATTCATATACGTATGGTGAAAATACCTTCCCTTGATACAAGTATATGAATGAAAAGGCAAAAGACGGCCAGCTACGCATGCCTGATGAGCGGCAAGACACGGGGAACAGGTCTTGTGCTTCCAGGGAAACTTTTCCTGTCATTCATGCACTACTTATTGCAATATATATAACTCCACTAGGTGGGTCAGCAGACAAATAGTTTTTTTCTCTGAGGAACTTGTGTTTGAAAATTATTGTTCGGAATTACTATTAGATTGTTGAAATCGGTAACTTGTAGGTGTATAACCAATGACAATATTTCGCTCACATATTTTTAGAAGACTTTGGTTCGCCGCTCACTTAGGGATAGATCAACATTCCAGTGACTGTTGTTGTTCAGAGAGTTTGTTCCTAAGAGGTGTATATGGTCAGGTTACTTTATCAAAGAGAGCTCGATAAACGAAGGGTGACAAGTGACCTTTGACCTCTTCTGGGCTGTCCCGTCATTGTGAATGGGTTGTGCTGCTGATTCAATTGGATTGGCGGTTGATCCCCACCTATGAGTTGCAGCCGCGTTAGCTTTGTTTCTAAACCAGTTCACTGATCAGTGAATCCCAAAACCATGCATCGTAGGTTTGTTCATCGGCATGCACGGGTCCAGGTTCTTATACTACCGATGAAAATAAAGAGTATACGTAATGATTTGTGTGAGTAAAGTAAACACGCTCACACTGCCCCATCATTACTATATATGCGGTCACATTCGTATTATATGCGAGTAGATACAAAAATGAAAAACAGCCTGATCACTTGTCAGTTTGCCAAGAGGATGCTATAATTCCATTCTACTTGTGAGATCCAGGGTTCAGTCATGTAATGAGTCACTGACGTGCACTGCTGGTCGAATCAGGTCGAAACAGTTGTCCAGTGCTTCCTGAGTTTTCAGGACTTGTGACGGAGCCAACGGTAGTCTCGTTTCTTTTGGCAGTGAGCTTGCGGTCACCACAGCACTGCGACATTTTTGGTACTGATTCCATGTGAAAGCAAGCGAATGTGGTCTTGTAAAAGGAAACCGCACGTCTAATGGTTCCTCAGAGTGACAGTTTGTGTCCGATGTATTGTCCGGGTTAAAAGCAACTGTTCTCAGCCCTCTTCTCTTTGTTGTCCAGGGTTAAAGATCAGCATGGGAGAAGGAAATTGATCAATAAAGATTAAGGGTTCGATGGTGTGTTGCGAAACGTCAGTATCATACATGGTGGTTAGGGAAGGCACCTGGGTTTGGGGAAGTAGAGGAGGTAGAGGTTAGGAAAGAGGTTGAGGAAGAGGTAGTTGAAGTCAGTGAACCGCATTAATGTGGTAGAAGGGATAGGACCTCAGGGTTTTAGTACGCCACAGTTCGCGTTAGGCTGAACAGCGCTTTGTTGGTCATATGAGCGTCAGCTAAGCACTGGCTAGTGGAGGAGAAAACGGAGCTCATGGCATCCCCTGGGTTCCTGATCTCTTGCAGTTTACTGATGGCCTCCCATACCCTACCTGAAACCCAGACTTCTCCCAGATAGCAGGACCTTGCACTTGAGAGAGCTCAATAGGAGGCCTCGTTCAGTGGACCATGCTTGTACCGCGTCAAGGTTTATTTGAAGTTATACCTCCTGTTGCGAGCCAAGAAGTTTAAAGTTTTCAACGAAAAATACGAAAGATGAGTTCACTAAACGGGGTCTAGGTTGTTGATGAATACTATAAACAGTAATGGACAAAAGGTTTAACAATGGGGCACACCACTAGACGCAGACAGTAGCTTGATCGGGCCTCTCCACCTTAATGGGGAACGAACGCCCAGTCAACTGATTCTCTTACGAATGTAAAAGTCTTACTGAAGTCTAGATGGCAGAGTTTGAATCGTTCTGGTCTATCTGGTATTTCTGTTACGAGGTTCCAAAAGCAATTTCAGAAAACCGTGCTGTGCATTCAACCGCCCACCGTCTGTGAGGCAGCTGGCCATCCTATCCCTGAGGATCCGCTTCATAACCCTTAGCACCACTGATAGTTGGCTTACTGGTCTATAGTTGGTCGTCAGCTTCGTATCCGCACCCCTGTGGGTGGACGAAGCATGTTCGCTCTTCGTTTGACCTGTACATGAAGGAATGAAGCACGATTTGTTTCAGTTGATCGATTTTGTTTCATGTGATTCTATGATAAAAAAACCCGAACCACACCGGCGGAATGAAAACGTCAAAAACGTGTGACGATTTGTCATTTACATTATGCTCGTCTGATAACGCCAGTTACTAACATCAATAAAACCACAAACAGTAACAACAGCAGTAAATCAAGTCATATGAGAAGAAGAATTCTTTTGCACTATAAAGTCTTGTTTTCACAATAAAATGTGTCTTTTCTAACAATAATTGTAATTCGTAATAATAATAATAATATTAATTCACTTGGTAATAATAATCACTCTGGACGTCAGCAAGGCTTCAATTGTTTTGCTCTTTATAGAAAATCTAACCGCAGCAATGCCAATCTTCTACGAGTGATTCCAGTATAATGGATATCACATAGAAAACCTAAGCAAACGATTAACTTATATGCGAATTCCGAAGTCAGCGGTCAAAGTGCATAACTCTGTAGCGATAAAAATATCATGGGTTAATGAAACCCAGAGCGTTCAATCAAGTCTCAAAATACTTGCCATCATCTAAAATGAATTTGAAAGTGGAATGGCCTAAAATGATTGTAAGACAGTTGTTGGAATGAACTAAGCCATACGTAATGACTTAGGGGTAGGGGTAGGAAATTCTTCCCCTATAGTTATTCTTTTAGCAATAACAACACATGATTAGAAGTTTATAATTTGGAGGAAGAAAAATGATAGATACTGAACCGCATGAATGTGGAAGTTACTCTCAAAAGGACTGGAATAATCCATCAAAAGTTATAATGTTTCCGTGAATTTTTAAGTCGTTACTTCTGCCTTGGCAATAATTCATTTAGTTAATAGCGCGAAGACACGTTTTGACAACCGGACTGCAATGTAAGCAATCAGAAAGGATGTTTTCAAATCGATCGAACTACCGACAACAAGAAACAACCCACAAATAGCACGTCGAAAAAGTTTGCAAAGATCATGGATACGAATTATCCTAAATTGAAAATTGAGTCAACGTGTTTGTGTTTTCGCCTATGGGTACACCAGGACTACAAGCATAACTGAGCTACTACAAATTGTACCAATTATCCCCTCCCTGAATTTTACCCGTGTTTGCGTCAGACACACATGTACAGACGCATACTGACTCAGTTTCTTGTTGATGTTTGTTTTAATCCGCGGTCTTTGAGATCTTGACCAACGTGCTCTATCTGTAGTGTTTCTCACCGCCGGTCCTTTGGCCATTTTCGAGACACGCTTTCGGATCTAATAAAAGTGCAGTCTGGCTGTTTGGGTGGGTTTTGTACTACCCACTGAACGAATTGCTTCCAAGTTTGTGAGACCACGAACTGAGGCTTAACATCATGTGCGAAGCACACGGTTTTCGCGTTCAGAAACTAGAGTTCAAATTGGGAAATGCCATATATTTTACAAGGAATACGGTTTAGAATACTCCTTGATGTATGTCGTAAAGGTTAAAAACCTGTAAAGACAAATGATGGAAAACCTGAACCTGACGAAGAAGGGCCCTAAGGATATGACGAGACGGAAAAAAGTGTGAGTCATCAGAAACATTCAATTGGTGAAGCCATTTGGACAAGCCTCAGATTAGGGGTATCACGTGATCCGGTGCAGCATTCATCCTACATATGTGGGAAAAATCTTGAAAAATAATCACATCCGAATGACAAGTAAGCAACTCACACAGTTTTACCTCGAGGTAAAACAATATGTTTCACTCTCTTCGAAGGATCAATCACGAAACGAAAGAGGAAGATGGCCCCCATCGGTGTCTTTTAATTTCCATAGGATTCATTGTAACAAATTCACCCATGAAGCGAACACATGTTTTTACTATAGCCAACGTCGTACGGAACTTCACATATATGTCAAGATTTTTCAGTGCGATAGGGTCTTTGACTTGTTTAAATTGTCCGAATAAACCATCATTTCACATTCTAAAAAGAACATGCAAGAGCTACTGTGGCGTAACAGCTCATCTGGTATGGTGTGTGGTGCTCTGGCCCAAACTTGGTGTTGAGTAATATCTTTTGGTTGCGCCAAAGAACTTGATCAGTTGTTGCTCTTAACGATCAAAAATGAGCAAACTAATATGTTCAAAATGGTAACTACAGAAAACGCACATCCATCGTCGGACCGTTTCACTAATTAACCTGTATGGTTGTCGGAATTCGGAAGACCTGCTGTAAATGAGACAATTTGGTGCATGTGGGCTAATTTACTGAAACGTTACCGTTATTCACAGAACTTAGCTACCCACGCCCGGGCGTCACCTTGGGGAATTGCAACAGTGGTATCCGAGCCTAGGCTCTAGGCACACAGAGTTAAAACCTAAATTGTTACATAAATTGCTGGTTTCGGTTTGCTAAAAAAGTAGAAACATGCTCCTAATTACGACTTTTCAAAGGTGCACTATAGCAGAAGATTGACTGTATGGGCAGGAGAGACTCGCAGTCTAGTGTCTCGATGTATAATCCATCATAAGCTTTATTATTAAACATTGCTGCTAATTCTAAACAAAGATGGGACACTTAGCCGTTTTCCCAAGCTTTACCGTGCTGTATTCAAATCACGAATCACATGTTTATAGTTGATTATTATACAACTTAAAAAAAGCCTTTTATCAGATAGTTAATAAAAGCACAAAAATCGAAATGCTTGTGGGATGATTATGATCAGGGGCGGGGCTGAAAGCTTCTACACGTCCCCCCTCAAAGCACTTGGACTATTTCTTATGCGCTCTCCAAACAAAGACAACTCCTTATACATCAACCGAGTACACTGTATTCCATGTTTTCTTTTGTAGCGAAAGATTTGTGGCCGGAAGAGAAAGAATGGTTACGGACACGAGCTCTTGGTCCTCCTGGTAAGTTACAGAAAGCAATCCCTGCTAGCCACTACTGTAACACAAGTCTGTGCATCTTGCATTCTATAGTTCGTTGATTTCCATGAAGGAACATACCGGCTCCATATCTTTCGTGCTGTTTTTCATATCCAATGCACAATTTTCCCCAGGGTTTGAGCGATAAACTTAATGCACTGCCGATGTGAAGAAGTGAGCACTTCAGTGTCACTGCATACGTGGTCCTGGATCGTTTTGGAGTATCCTCGGTTTCTGAGTGTGGACGAGGGCGCGTCATCTCATTCAGGTTCACTGTCCTTATTCCTGGTCATTATCGTTGTTGAACTGTCAAAAGCCCAGCAAACCCTTGGGGAATTGCAACACTTGCTAAGATAACACCGGTGATCCCTCCTCTGTTTTACATTCGCACATCAGTGTTATTATACCGTCGGGTGAAAATCTCCCGATTAATTTATTAATATACTTTAAATGGTAAGAAGAGTTAGTACCATTGCAGTTTGATACTTAACCAATTTTATTCCCAACTAGTTTCTCAAGTATTTTGTATTAAGAACCAAATCATATATCTTTTGCGCACTTGAGTGATTACATGGTTTATCAATGATACACCTAAGGCCAGTAAAAGTGACACCCGACACAAAATCTACGAACACGAAGCAACCATATCTAATCGTTTCACGGAACTTATCTGATTCGAAGTCAATATGTAGAATAAGATAGTGGGTAGATAATGTCAATAAGCATACACATAGATAAAACAAGCAGAAGAATTAAGAAATTTATAAGAAGACCTGATATTTCCACGTTCCACTGCAATTTCGCAACGTCAAGTGTTGAAGGTGACCGCATCTCATGCTACGCCTTCTTCATAACTTTATGCATACAGTCAATAAATCAATGTTCAAAGCACTGCAGATAACGTTTAACGATTGAGTCCCTCCTTGCAATTCTGACGTGAAAATCAGATTAGACTGGGCGATGCTGCGCATCTTAAGATGCTGCCCACAATAACTTCATTCCATTCAGATCAAGAAAGCACAATTTACCTTAAGCTACTGTGAAGGAAAACTCGAAGTCTAGAGAACAATACTATCAAAGTCGGTAAAGCGATGCATATACCCCATTGTCTAAGATAACCACTGGACTATTTACATATACAGTGTCACAAGGATAAACGGAAAAGAGTCTTAGTTATTTTGCAAAGATTATGCGTACGGAGCTTTGTGAATTCAAAGCAAGTTTACAGAACCTAGGTGGACCTGAGAGTCCGTTGGTCGGATGGAGATCCTCGCCACGTTTAACGTAGACTCGAAGAATAGCTAGAGTACTTGTAGCAGAGTATGGACAAATGATGTATTAATTTCACACAGTTGCCTTTTTTCCAGTCATAAATAACTGCAACACATTATATATATACTTAAAATGTTACCCTCTACTTTTGCATCAAACATGTTTGGTAGTGCTTAATGCGAAAAGTCTGGGAATGGTCGAAGGATAAGGGTTCATTGTGCGAGCATGTGTGTGCTTAGGTGAATGTGGCCGGAGTCCTTTTAATTAACCCCATGCCCTTGTTAGGTAAAAAGACTATTTTTACCTAAAACTGACTATTTTTTGAGTGTCTGCAATTCG